>LPNX011094084.1:543231-738910 GCA_001517045.1 Pseudotsuga menziesii
TTTTACTTTATTCCTGGCCTCCTAGGTGCCCTTCTGCCTTTTCTGCTTTATTGCCTGCTTTTTCAGTGTTTTAAGGAAAAAGGAAAAGCTAGACTAGGTGAGGTTGACCTTTTTTTTGTCCTACACATCCTCCTCTCTTTTCTCTATGCAAAAGCAAGTATGAGCTGCCATTCCACCACTCTTTAGCTTGCCTATTCCTTTTTTCCAATTCGTGAGCTCCATGACAGATTTGGGATCAGCTTTTTACACCTATGGGGGATTTGCTTATTTTTGGTAAGCCTGCTTTATGCTAGTTTTGGATGCCTCCTCATGCATTCGATTTCTTGATGTATTCTATTTATTCAGCAACCTATGTTATTACAGGGTTGGATATTGTACACTCAGTTAATACAATTTAGTGTTACAGCTCCATATTCAGTCTCTTTTGTGAGCAATTTTGCATGATCAATTGATAATTGTTGTGAGTAAAATTAATCTATTGCTGGCCTTAATTTCCACAATATTATTATAATGATTATGTGCAATAATGGTTGAGTTGATTTATATGTATACTTGAGGGCTGATGCACAATCATGGAAGCCTTTAAAGACATGTTAGATGCCACATAATACTTGAGAAACATGGAACCTATGACTTTAGGTGAGACTCTAGGGGTACTTCCCTAACGTATTTGAAGAAGAAGTAAAAAGACAAAAGATAGGTAATTGAATCAGCTTTCATAATATATAACATTTATGCAGAAGAAATGTGTAAATGATTATAAAATTAGTTTCCATGAAATTGGGTTTTCAAAATTTTAGCACATCATAACATATATGTTTGTGTGGGTGCAACAATATATGAGGTAAATGATGTCAATTTTGTATAAAATATTGCAAACATGTAAAGGACATATGGGCCTAGTGCAACACTATTTATTCATATTGTTTCATGAATTTTATTTATTTTTATTAATTATTGAAGTCAGAAAAAGTCGACATGAAAATGTTGTGTGTGGGTGCAACACTTTAGAGGCAAAAATTAATGAAATCCTTGATTTCTATATATAATATTGTAGATCTCACCCTCTTCTAGTGCACCATATAGTTTTATTGGAAAATGGTGAAGGCAATCAAAAGTTATATAAAAAACAATCGATGTATCTATTTTCGAAAACTAACCTATGTCATTTAGAAAAATAATAATAAATAATTAAAACATACATTTGAAGGAAAAGATTACATATTCAAAATCGTAAGATCGCACTATATAATATTCTAAATTGTCATAAAAAAACACTGTGTTTATAAAATCAAAACACACAATCGAAACGAAGCATATTGATAGAATTATAAAAGATAGGCAATAGCCCTAGTTTCTATGTCCTAGCCAATAGGTTCGGTAGTCTGAAGCTATTTCTGAACATAATACCAAACCTTATTTCCGCCAAGTTTTTAAATTTTTAAAACACACATATGCATTATAATGCATATGTGTTATAGCTTATTCATATGGCATATGCACTATATTGCATATGTGATTCATATCGAATATGCGATATAGCCCATATGTGATTCATATCACATATGCGTTATAACGAACATGTGTTTTTTATTAACTAATTTGGTACGAGAGTAAAAAATATTAATGGAATCCTTATCCCATTATAATACCATTTAGACTCCCCGTCACCATCACCACCATCATCATCATCATCATCACCCTCATCCTCATCATCATCATCATAGTCATCATCATCATCCTTATTGTCATCACCATCATTGTTCATCATCATCATCATCATCATCATTATCATTGTCATCCTCATCCTCGTCATCATCATAATCATCATACCCTCATCCTCCTCCTCCTCATCATCATCATAGTCATCATCCTTCTCCTCCTCCTCCTCGCCATCATTGTTCATCATCATCATCATCATCCTTCTCCTCCTCCTCATCACTATCATTGTTCATCATCATCATCACCGTCATCATCATCATCGTCATCATCATCGTCATAATCATCATCCTCATCATCATCATAATCATCATCATCATCATCATCATCACCCTCATCCTCATCATAGTCATCATCAGCATCATCATCCTCATCACCCTCATCCTCCTCCTCCTCCTCCTCACCATCATCATCATCATCATCATCATCATCACCCTCATCCTCATCATCATCATCATAGTCATCATCCTCCTCTTCCTCATCATCGCCATCATTTTTCATCACCATCGTCATCATCATCATCATGTTAAGAACCCATGTCAACCCTCCTCTTTATTTTATTAGTATATTTTATTGGACGCATATGCTTTGTAAGTCGTCCCATTAGTATGTTGTATTATACCACATACATGGGGATTAATAGTTGATATTAAGTTGTCCAGTTAGTATGTTGTATTATCCCACATTGATGGGGAGTAATAGTTGTTTAGGTTAGACTTAGTATATAACTAAGTGTTGAGGCCAATGAAATCATCAAAGATTTATTTTGTATTGAGCTTGATCAAAGGAGGTTGCCCCCTCGAAGTGGCCTGCGATTAATAAAATCTCTTATGTGATCCATAATTTATGTTATATCATGCATTCTCAATGTTTATTGAAGGAGGTTCTCCACATCTGGTATTAGAGCACTTTCCTTGGCACAAGTGGGATTTTTTTTTTTTTTTGAAAAAAAGGGGCAAAACTGGACAGCAAATTTTAGAGAAAATTTTGAAACTTTATGCACATAATCATAAGAATTAGGTTTCATATATGAATTTCTCTTACAAAAATATGCAGTTTCAAAAAAAAATCATCTCGTTTGGAGTTTCAAAAGTGGAGATATCGCAGGATTAAAATCAGCAATTTTTCAGAATTTCGGTGATGGCCACGAAAATTGCATAGCAAAAATCGTTTGACTGGGTGCCCAGATTTCTATTCCGATTATGTGGGTAGAAGCAGAGTGATTGTTCTAGCAATATATATCAGGTTATGCTCATTTTAAAACTTTCGTCTCAAAACCCTAGCTCTAATTACGGGTTTTTGAGCATTGGGTGGCATTTTTGCCACATTTTTATGGCACTATGATTATTGTAGTAGTTCTTATTCTTGTCACGGTATTATTCATTCAGATTAGGGAATAAACCATATCCGCTGAACTGTGGGAAGTAATTGGGCATAGCCCTAAAACTCATTGTGAGGAGTACCATAGGAACCCCGAAGTAGCTTTCCATTGAGAGGACCTGCCAAGAGAAAAGGGCAACGAACCCCACCAGATTGATTAGATTCCCATCCGTGAGGAAAACCAAAGAGCTATCATTTTTGGCCAAGCAATTAGCAGTTTTACCTATGCCGTAAAGTGAGGGGTACTGCCCCAATACTCAAGCCTGAGATAGCCTTGGTGGCCTAGTGACTACCTTTGAACCATTAGGAAGTCGAATATGCCTGGGGTTCATATCTAATTATAGTTGATAATGCATAGAATTCCATAATTGTCACAACTCATTTACTCCATTTCAAGTTGATAAAGCAGAGCTTTCTAGCACCGCCACAAATTATTTCTTAAAAAAAAAAGCGCAAATAAACACATGGAAGAAGAACTTGCCACCATCAAGACCAAACTCAAAGATTTGGATCAAAAAATTCTCAGCCTCGATCCTCTGTATTCACCCTTGAACAACCAACAACAACCTGGGTATGCTACATGCACTGGGTCCTCTTCCTCTAGCAAATTTCATGGGTCGAATCTTGATTTTCCTTGCTTCAATGGTGATGATCCGACTGGATGGATTTACAGGGCCGAGCAATATCAGTCTGCATAACACTCTTGATGTCAATAAATTCTCACTTGCATCCTTTCATTTAGAACAAGAATCCTTGCAATGGTTCCATTGGTACATCAAGGCTCATAACGCACCACAATGGACAGATTTCTGCCAACTCCTTTTGCACCGATTTGGTCCTCACGGTTTTGATGACTTCCTAGGGGCACTCACCAACCTTCACTAGACTGGCATTGTTTGAGAGTATTAGACCGAATTTGAGAATTTGGTCAATCACACAAAAGGATTGTCCGATGCATTCTACATGAGTTGTTTTATCAGTGGTCTAAAGGATACAATCCGATCTAGGGTTAACATGTTCTGTCCCAACACAATGATGGAAATCCTAGGGTTGGATAATTTGGAGGAGGATAGGATCAGGGCTCAGTAATGCCCCAAATCGACTTTTGTTCCATTCAGAAATATGGTTTCCCAAAGACATCCAATCCCTCAAACTGCTACACCCACTCCTATCAAGCATATTTCTGAAGCTGAGATGCGGGCATGTAGGAAAAAAGGACTTTGTTATAATTGTGATGGGAAATTCACTCGGGGAAATCAATGTACTGAACAAAAGCTCTATCTCTTAGATGTGGTTTCTCCGCCTACACTTGAAATTTGTGAAGCTGCTCAGGATCCAATAGACGATCAGGTCGACATTTAGTAACCTCCTGTTGACCCTCATTCTCATGACGAACACCTAGAGATATCTCTCCATGCATTATCTTGATTCACTGCCCCACAAACCATACAGGTCAAGGGTTTCTTCAAGAAGATTCCTCTTACAATACCCATTGATTCTAGTAGCACCCATAACTTCATTGACCCTCAGATTTCCAAACAAGCTAATGGGATCACCTTACCTTGCAAAGGAAAGTGTCGTAATGTGTGTATATCTATTGGAGATTATAACTTGTGCTCTAACATGTTTTCCATGCCTCTATAAGGATGTGATGTGATTTTGGGAACTCAATGGTTACGCACACTTGGAACCATCTTATGGGATTTTGCTGAACTATGGATGCAATTTTCAGTCAATGGGAACAAACATACATTCAATGGCTTACAACCAGGTTCTCTCAGCATCATCAGTTCCCATCGCATGGAAAAGCTCCTAAAGATGAATTCACATGGTATCATCGCTCAACTCCATTTCATTCAGATGCAACCTTCAGCAGTCTCAACTACTCCCTTGGATATTTCATTACGATGCATCCTTCAGATGCCTGATTTTTCCAAGCTCTTCACTCTTGAGAGTGATGCTTACGACAATGGACTTGGGGTTGTCTTCTTTCAAGATGAACATCCCATTGCATTTGTGGAAATAATTTATCCACCTCTACATATGAGAAGAGGTTCGGGCATTCCATCGCATTCAACAAAGCCCAATATATTGACCCAACAGAGTAGAGCTTAGTCTGCATTACTTATGACGCAGATGCAGTCTCACCTGAGATATCTCTTTATGGGTAACTTCCAGAACCAAGTTTCCGCAGTTGGGTGGGGGATTTCTCTTTGCTTGGTATCTTACTAAGTTGTCTGACCGAAGGCAGGGGGTGGGTTACTTATATAGATTATGCACAGTTAAGATGTGACTCTATTCAACCGTCAATAGATACTATAACAATAAATATAATGGAGTATAGGAGATTCCAACTACAACATTGTGATAGATTCATATAAACTCATTTGTAAGCAAATACATAAACATTTATTCACAGTAAACATACATGCAAAAGAACACATTTATCATTTACACATTCGACGCAATATCTAACATCGAAACCCATCTGGGAAAAACCATAAAGGCGTTCTTCATCTTCAATTGCTAAGTAAATTGTGTGATCTATCTTGTGAGTTGTGTGTTTGCCCAAAGATATATGTGCTCAATTTAATAGTTCTGTGCATAGGTATTCTGGGGCCTAGCATGTATTCTTCTCCTTCTTGTCCCAAAATGTTGATGGAAGGAAGGAGGAATGTAACCCTTTCCTATTTCTGGATGAAGAGGTGTATGATCCACTCTATTCTTCTGAAGGCAGTGTGAATAATCAGATCTTGCCATGTGACATATTACAAGAAATTTGTTGCATCTCTCTGAAGGAGGTATGATTGCATGGCATAGAGCAAGCTTCTCTGTCTTCTTAATGTCAAATGGATTTCCAATCATATTCCTACCTTCCTGCTTGGAAGTAGGGACTGAATCTGAATCTGAATCTAAATGAATTTTAATCTCATGAACTGATACAATTGGTTCTGCAATACTAATGGAAACTGCAAGATAAGGAGATGGAATTTTTTTACCTTCCCTTTAGAATGCACTGGTTCTGAAAAAGGCATGAAGTATGAGAACTCATATTCCTTGGAAGCATGATTTGCAACACCCTTCACTATGATGTTCCCAGTAGATATATCTATGATATCCACTGAGTCAGGACCAAAGCTCACTCTCTTTGGAGAGCCAGTATGAGTCATCTGGTATACAGATAACAAGTTTGAAGCTAGGGAGGGAACATAGAGCACATATTTGAACCTTCCATGTTCAATCTTGATAGAGCTCTTCCCTTTGGTTTGAAATTTAGTGTTATTTCACAACTGAATACTAGGACCATTAAAAGACTATAAAGAAGAGAATGATTCTCTAGATGCAACCATATGATTGGAAGCTCCAAAATCAATGAGGAAGACTTGTGTTGTTAATTAGTTGGCCTTTTAGTGCATGACCTCTTTCGATGCAATATTCAGTGTCTTTCGTGTCTTCTGTTTGGTCATCCTTCCTTGTGCTAGTAGGTGCAGTAATGTTATGTTTCTTCATAAGAAGAGTAAGTTTCATCAATTTTTCTTCTCATGCAGGAGCTATCTAGATGAAAGCCCCTTCCACAGTAGGAAAAAAGAGTCTTCCCTTTTCCATTCTTCTTGCTTCTCTTTGAACTTGAAGGGTCACTTGAATGCTCTTTCTTCACAAGAGACTCATCTCTTTGCTTCCCTTTGTCATTCACTACCTTACTTCCTCTTGCAACCAATGCTTGATATTTGGGAGATCGAATGATCCCCATTTGGATCAACTTGTCATTCTCATAAGTGAGATATTGGATGAAAGCATCAAAAGTGGGAATCTTCTAATTTGGAGTGGAGTGCTTCACTGTTTGAAAGGTTTATCCAAAGATTGAGTAGTTTGAATTGATTTTTGAGAGAATGGAAAGGATGAGCTGATCATCCTCCTTCTCCACCCTGCATTGCTTCAACTAGTATACTAGGTTCTTGAATTTTGTGAAAAATTCATACATTGTTTCGAAGTTGGATGGATCAAGAGAGATCATATCATTTTATAGTTGATGGACCCTCATCTCATCCTGCTTATCAAATAAGTAAGCAAGCTTGTCCCAAATGTCCTTGGGAGTCTTCAATCCTTTGATGTGGAAGAAATTATCTTGAGAGATTGAGAGGGACAAGTATGCAAAATATTCATCAATCTTGTAAAAGTACTTTTCTTTGTCATGATTAAGAATTGTCACTGCTTCTATCTCTTCTGTCAGTCTGAAGAGCTTCTTGGTGTGAAGCAGTCCCTCCATGTCCTCCTTCCACTAGTGGTAGTTTAAGGAAGTGAGTGTCTCTACTGGATGGGCCATTTTCAATGCAATAAAGAGGAATGAGCTACTGTAGCGAATGCAATGAGGATAAAGAGATGCTTGTACCGAATGAAGTGAGAAGAGTTGCTAACCTATAAATCACACAATCAAACATACAAAATAAGGTCGAATACCTGCACAGTTCAGGTCTTCATCAAACCCAGCATAATTGATCAAGCAAGCTTCATCAACAATTCCTTAACGTGGGGTATTAAGTGGTAAACCTTCTAATTCTGGTGCAGAGTAGTAATGGAGAAAATTGCTCAAAAAAATGATCTAGCTGGATATCTGAGGAGGAGAAGTTCCTTTTCCATCGAGTCTTTGATACCATATTAAATTGAGCACATAGATATGTGGACAAACACACAACTCACAAGATAGATCACACAATTTACTCAGCAATTGGAGAATGAAACAATGCAAAAATGGCTTGCAACTATGAATGATTTCATTAATCAAAAAGTAATTAGATGATCAATTACAATGTAATAAAATGGCTAAATAGCCACATGCAATTCAAATCCACATGAGGAAATTTGAATTGACTAGACTCTACTTGATTGTAGGTAACTAAGACCTTGTCTAAATCATTATTGGAGGACTCAATAGTTAACTGACCTTGTCTAAACCATTATCGGAGTTCATCGGAGTTATAAAACACAACTCAAGTGTCTAATTCAATGTTAACTAAGGCTAACTGACCGTGGTAGGTGAGGAATGCACCTCTCCTACACGCAACCATGCAAACCTAGCACTAACTAAATGTAGAGGACTAGAACTAAATGTAATTGACTCCTAACTCAGCTTGACTAGTCACTAACTGAACTCAACTGATGAAGGTTGGTATTGACACTCCCAGTGGCTCCTAAATTGATGAATGCAAGTGCAATCAGTGGCAGTAGGCCTCAATTAGTGTTCCCCACACTTTAGTAACTGGAATATGTGCCCCAATTAGGCCAAGTGGACGCAATGGTGCTAGTGACTAAAAATAGACTAGATGGACTCCTGATTTAGACATGACTCTTGATTTAGGAATATGACCAAATTGGACAAGGGAGGATTAATAATCCTAACACTCATCCTACAAAATGGTCCCTCAACTCCATGGTTCTGGTTTTTAGTCTCTTCCACAGCTAGTTGTCGGATGGGTAATGGATCCAAATGAGTATGGAGCAAGATCAACATACACCACGGGGAATGGTGTCGAAAAATATGGGAATAATGGAGAAAAGTGTATGCTGTAATTGAGAGAAAATGGAAAAAAGTAGAAATACTTCTGGAATGGCCAAAACATGTTTTGGAGGAGTCCTTCACAATGTATTTATAGTATGGTCCAAGGTTTTTTTACCCATGGTATTTATCTATGGTTTTTTGACCCATTCTTAGTTTTAGGGTTTTTAACCCTTTTTGGGAGAGAGTGGGGATAAATCATAATAAATGCTCATAATCCCTTCATTTATGGAAAGGAATAATGATGTTTTGGACCATTTGTAGTGGGAATACAATTGTGAAGGTAAAAATGGAGGAAATAATGGTGGGAATATGATGTATGATTATGGTTTAGACCATCGAGAGCTAGGTGAATAATTTTTAGTGTTAATAGGTTTCCCCCTAATGTGTGAGCACAGGAGCTCATCGTATGGCTGATAGACATCATAGGATCATGGGAAATGGTGACAATGGTTGAGAGACTAGAGAGGACCGTGGAGGAGTGGAGTTTCCTCATTCGAACTACGATGGCTTTTGGTTTTTATTACTTCTCAAAAATGGATGAGATACATATAATGTCACACATGTATATGGACGAGGTGGTCATACCCATGCTCATAACAATGTCTAAAAAAAAAATAATGGGGATCAAGGATCAAAATATGGGAGTCAATTAATACATATAAAAATGGTGATACATAATGGTGGCCTCAATGGGAGGCTGAATATAAATCTTGATCTAAATAAATGATATAGAGGAATAATGGCACTCTCATGGCATAAAATACCATCACAATTGATGCTCTGTTGGATCTGGAGGTGTACATAACTAGATGGACTTAATGACTGAGAGTCAGAATCTCTGTGGTACAATATATAGCATCAAATAATGGAGATACACAGAAGCATGACACTGAGGAGATTCCATACACTATCGCCAACGTATCCCAAAAATCACAAGGGACATGAGATTGTATGGGTCCCATAGTAGATTCACCAATGTTCTAGAGTTAGGTGACAACTAGGTATTCGACCAAATAATGAATAGAACAATACCCTATACGAATCTCAGCAGTGTGAAGATGTAGTTGTAGTCGAGCATGTGAGACACAACCAACCTGAAAGGAACTAATTAATCCTTTCAAGTGGTCCAAGGAACTCATCAATGAGGTGGATGAAACCACAATACAAGGACCTCTGGGTCTATCCTCTGGAATAGATGTGTCGAACTTGATAGAGGGAGACCTGTAACTAACAAGGCAATGATGTTTCCTTGATTAGAAGCACAAGAGGGATAACCAAAGATGTGGAACAATCAGGGGACTGCCACAATGAATGGGGAACAATGGTAGGGGAGTACGGGGGACTCAAACTTCCTTTGTTCAGAGTATGACAATAGGGATGACCTGGAATCAAATGAAACTGACTCATGGGAAAGGTATCATAGTTGTACAGCTGGGAAGATAACTACAATGTGAAATACTGGGGGAGGTAGATGGACTGGTGATATCCATGGTGTTACAGAGAGAAATTCCTATGGCTTGGGGTACCACAACAGACAGCTAGACTCCAGAAATCAGTCTTTCCCAATATGCAATAGAAACAAAAACATCTAACACTAAAGGATCGAACCTCGTACCTTATTCCAGACGGTTGAAGTAGATCCCCATTGAGCTTTCCAATATTCAGCTTGAATTGTTATAGCACATCCTCAACAACAAGTAGACAATACAAGCATACTATATTTCATGGTGTTAGATCTATTCTAGCATATATAATCAATAATGTAAAAGCATTTGACATATTCCAATGGATACAATATTCATTCAAATACACATTACTGGACAGGAAAAGATATTTCTATTAATATGAATCAGAGATTACAAGTGACAACCTCTAACAGCACATCTGCGAACCGGAGAAACTAAATCCCCCACTTGGGCCTCCACCACCTCAATCCTCCATCACTCCGATAGCAAGCTTACTAGCAAAAGGAAAGCTTGGGAAGAACACAACAGTGCTCCAAGGGACGAAGGGATGCAAACTCAAGCATAAGTTCTGGCAACAATGGACTATAGTTTCGGTACTCTCAATTCTCTCTTATGATTTCAATGTCTCAAGGGTTCCTTATATAGCTTTTCAAAGTGATACTAAAAGGTCGAATCCGTGCGATCTCAAGGCATATGGAAGGCCAGGAGTCATATGAGTCGAATCCAAGTCAAGGAACGCTCCAAAGGATTTTGGATTATGTACACATCCCGATGTACGTGACTATAGAGGGAATATCTATGTATGTACGCGGTTATCAGGGAAAATCCCTCAGTGGGATAAAATCCATGCCTTGCATAACCTGCAATCATGACAGTCCAAGAGCACACATTTCACTCAGGAATTTGATCAAAAAATCTGCAAGTGTCCACCACATCCCCACACTTGACATACACATTGACAAGGGTGTTTCCTAAAACAATGCCCAGCATGAATCCCATCTGAAAGATATGAGCGTGGACTAATTTGGCCTCTGGTGAGGATTTTCTCTTAATGAAACCCTGTAAGAGACACACATAGGTGAGAGAATTTTGGACATGGTTGTCTGTAATATTTAAAATGTTCAGAGCCTCCTTCAAACATCCCTCGTTATAGAGAGACGTGAGATGGTGGTCTTGAGCGTGAGGAATGTTAGCATTGCAGTGTGTTTGACTTTGAACACTGATACTAGTGGCAAACAATCAGAGTTGGAGGCTGTGAAAGATCGTCCCAATAAAAAAAACCATATTAATTTTCTTTCCAAATCCTGAAGGTACTTGGATTTGAATTCACTTCCATGATGTTGCTCCCACCACTCACCACTCGAAATTTTCATTAGACAATGGGTTTCGGGTGTAAAGCCACAAGTTTATGTGTGAACGAGTGATTTTATCATCCAAGCTAATATTGTTATTTTTTTAATTTTTAATTTTTTTCATGTTTTGAATATAATATTTTTTTTTTTATGTTTTCAATATAGAGATTTTTTATATTCAAGGTAATCTTGGTTATATAACATGTTATATAGCAAGATTTGAATTCTCTGTAGGAGGAGTATTTTTTTTCAGTAAGAAAAACAACTTTTATATATTACAAAAAGTTGTGTTAAAGTTATAGCAGATCTAACAATCAAAATATGATCATCACAGTTAAAATTATACTCGGTAAATACTAATAGACCCAACATCCAAGAAATTGAGAACCACCCAACAAAACTGGATCCAATCCAACAAATTTTCAAAATCCAAACATACGATAAACTTCACCAATTTTGAGAGAGTATAAGATTCCACGTTCAATTCTCTGTAAACATGATTGAAAGATATAAAAGAGAATTATTTCATCAAGCATTTAATATTTTCTAACTAGTGATGAAGCTCTAAAGACTTCACTATAACAATATTACTTTCAACTATCTAATTGGCATTCATTAAATGCTATTTGCTATGTTTGTAGTTTCAAAATATCTAAAGAGTGATTTTACAAATCCATTTACAAGCTTAAACCTCAAAAAAATTATAAAAGGATGGCCTTGGATAAATATAGTTCGTATGACTTGTAGCATTAGGTACAATTGTACAACATTCTTATACCATGTATTATAATTCCATCATAGTAATATGGTTAACATTAACATTTCACACCCATCATTATAGCCTAACATGTATGAAATGATACACCTAGCCAACTAAATTTTCTGAATTGCAGCATGTCTATTCATTATTACTTCACACCCAAATAGCCTATATAAATATTGTATGTTGTATTATCTCAACATATAATCATAAGAAATGATTGAATTATTTAAATTAATTATTTTTTTATGATTTATAAATGTTTTAAATTGTTGTGTAAAACAAGTAAATGTATTTTAATTAGGAGGAGTATTGGTGGGTGAGGATGGGGTGGTATGAAGAGAAAAAGGTCGTAAGGCTGCAAAATAATGGAAGAGGTAGAAAGTTATTTGACTACTTGGCGAATCCATTGGAAGGCTTGGGGTCAAATTTCATCTCTCCAATTTTGTGCTTCTTTTTTGAGAGATTACATAGGAAAGCCTCTTCCTTTTGACTCTAGGTTATCTTAAGAAGGAGAAAACAACTTTGGTTTAGGTTACTATAGAAACCCAAACTCCATTCTAAGAGTTAATGTCATGAAGAACTATGAAGACCCTTCTCAGGAAAAGGGAAAGGTATTATGAAAGTCCCCCGTAAGAAGTTTCACCTCTTTTACAAAGGGACAAGGTGAGGGTTTTACCTTGAATGTTTAGGGAAAAAGGGATCCTCTATCATTTGGTGGAGATCAATTAGATATGAACAAAAGCCAATGTACCACTTATAGGAATACAAGGCTCCCCATGAGTAGTGATAATGGTCAGGGTACTCATATAAGATAATGTAATGGTCCTCACTGGAAACTCACATTAGTGATATCAACATCATATAACAATCAACCTACCTTAGTAGATATATAACTAAAGGCTTTGATTGAAATTTCTAGTCGTAATCACCAAGGAAAATGTTTCAAGACTAAAATGACAATATTTGAGAGTCAAAGGCAATAAAGCATTCAAAGGGGTCCATGTTGAAGAAAACAAGGACAAGAATTGTTAAACAGTGTGAAGAGAAGCCAAGGTTGGTTGTGGAGGAGGGAATCATGCTTGAGGCATTCTACACTACTAAAGACAAGCCTTGGTTAGGAAATTCCATGGGATAATTATTTATGAAATTATACAAAGAAATTGGATAGAATCAAATTGTTTACGCCCAATAATACATCCACCAATATAATGGAGTGATTTATGCCCAACAATACATCCACCCAACCTTTTTAATGGAGTGCTTTGAGACTTAGACTATTTACTATACACCAACACACACTTAATATATGATTTACGTTCAATAAATTTGCAGTGACATTATGTTGGAGAATACTAAGATGAGGAACATTTTATGCCTTATTGTTTTGGAAAATATCACATTCTTTTGTAAATTACTCAATACCAAATTCCATTCTCAACCAACAAAAGCTTAGGATACATTCCTATGAGTTTTGTGTAAACCCACATGACTCACCAAGGGACATGTATATAATGAGATGAGTTCCAAACAAAAAATTATGGTATGTTAAAGGTTATGGAACCATTATTGGTATTCCATGGCTAGTGCCAATGCTAGTAGGTTCCTGGTTCGAATCATCCTGGGTGAGGTGCACTAATCTACGCTAATGGGTTTATTAGGGATTCCATCAAGGAATGCTGGGAAGCATCACATATTTCCTTGGAAAGTTACCATTGGAAAAAAACACAAGGCTGCATTACAGACAATACCTAGGAAATGCCAATTTTCTTTATACCAAACTAAATTAACCACCAAAAACTTGGATGTAGATGTTGAATATCTTAAGTTATACTTAAAATTTGTTAACATTCATCCAAGGAAACAAAAAATAAAAATACTAAACATATATATTTTTGTCATCTTGATAAAAAGGATATTTTAAACCTAGTTGATGGGACCAAGGGACTAAGAAAGATAATTAAAAAAATACATTTATATCCCAAAGCTGTTCAGAAAGAAGTCAAATGGTAAATACTAAATACATGATATGTTATATCCCAGAAGTGGTTTAGACATATGCAAGCTAAATACCAAAAAAAAAGAAAAATGCATCTAAGGAAGAGTTCTTGTTGCAAAAGTATAATATATCTACTTGGTATTGGATGCTTCTTACATCAAAGTCATCAACAAATAAGGGTTGTTCATGGAAAGATTTATATACACATCATTAGGATATGGTTTATAAAGGTTAGTTTAAACTCTAGACTAAACAACAATCATAATAGCATGCATAAAAAGCATTATCAAAAACTTTCAACAGGAATGTTGCTTGCAACAATTTTACTTCACATCCCTTAGAAATAGTTATGCACCATTCACTAACATGAATGAACATATTTTTAATGATAAGGTTTGAAGTGATCTACATCCATTTTCAAGGTGCAAAAGTGTTGTGTTGGTCAAGAGAGAAAGGTTGTCCAGGATGAGAGCATTCGGTGCACAACATAGAATACCTATTGCTTCTAGGGAACCATCAGTCAACTTTCTACATTGCAATTATCTAGTGATCAACAAACACCCTTAATAACATAGATATCAAACTAATGTAAGCACAAGATGTGCTCTGAAAGATATTCCACTATCCAAGTTATTTTTTCTTAATTAATTTAAAACACTAAAGAAATTGAACCACTTAACCACAACCAAATAGATAAATCTCTTTCAAGTGACATCCTAGATAAGCAAGCAGTTCACTAACAAACTCATCGGTGACACCTGCAATCCCTACCACTGATAACACTTTCAATTTTTGCATTTTTTTTAATGCAAGAAAAATATTGAAGGCTTCTAGCTGCTGGCATGACTCCATACACAATTCCTTATTTATTTGTTCCAATCTGTTGCCATTAGGATTTATGTCATGTAATTTTTAAGGTTATTTATATGTTATTACAGGCATTTTGATGATAGTAGGGTCGTTTAGATGTCATTACAGACATTTAGGTGCCATTAGAATCAATTAGGATCCAAAAGTGCTACCACATGCATAATTATCATTGAAATCTACATCGTCATCATCATCATACAATAAATCAACATCATTATCGTCGTCATAGTCATCATCAATATAACTGTGATAATTATGAGCAAGGAGCCCTACTACCTCACAAGAATCGATGATATAGTCTTATACTTATCAAATGATATCCATATGCTCCATCATAATTATTGTAATGCATCATCGTCATGTTTTTAGGGCCAATCATATGCCATTAGGGTCTATCAAATGTTGTTGGGGACACTCAAATGTCATTAGAGAAATTTAGGTTACAAATTAAGATAATCTACCCCTCGTTAGGATTAATCAAGATCCAAAAGTTCCATGATTATGATCATTTAGGTGCCACTATGATAAATAAATACCTAAAGTACTATCACATGAATCATGATCTGACATTGACATTAATATATCTAGCATTATGTCAGACGTTTTTCGAACGCAATTCCTAGCTCTAAACCTAGTGCAATTCCTAGCGCGGTTCCTTTCGAAATTTCTGGCATTATTCCAGGCGCTATACCTGGTGCTATGTTGGATGTTTTCTAGGTGCAATTCTTGGCTCTATACTTCATGCTATGTTGGATGTTTTTCCTGCTAAAATTCATGGCGCAATTCCTGTCACTAACCCTAGATTAATATACGGTGATATGCTATTCAGGACATTTTTTTAGAGGCTATTTTGGGCTTTATATGGGATGTTTTTTTGGATGCTATTTGGGACGTTAATTGGGATTATAATTGGGATGATAATTGTGATGCTAATTGGGATGCTAATTGGGACGTTAATTGGGATGCTAATTAGCATCCACAATAGCGCCAACTTTTAAAACAGGACGCTAATTGGGATGCTAATTGGGACGATACTTGGGATGCTAATTGGGATGCTAATTGGGACGCTAATTGGGATGATAATTAGCATCCAAAATAGCACCAGATTTGAAAATGGGACACAAATAATGCCATTAAAAGTGCCATCCTGTGGAAAAGTGTCTAGTTTTTCCAAAAAATGATGAGAAATACACTAAAAGTGATAGTGGATACTAAAAAGGAAGCTAAAGCAGATGCTAATCACTGCGATGGGATGGAGGGATGGGTGAATGTGGATGGATGGTGTATCGTGGTCAGAGGGGGGAGGGTGGAAACATGGGAAATTGCAAGGGAGGAGGTGGATTGGTGGGGCAGGGGGGAGTAACTGAAAGATGTGACAAAGAAAGGGAAACTGGATGGAAGTGTGGTGGTGGATGGGAGGTAAGGGATGGATGGAATGGAGTGGGGAGGGTTGTAGGGAAAGGGATATGTATGCCAAGGACTACACGTGGAATATATGGTGGGAAAAAGGCAGTCAATGGAGAGATAGCGATAGTAACATGCCTATGTACTCGAACCTACATACATATTCATGGCCTCATATATTAGTACATAAAAAATATAACTATACAAATCTAAGCCATCAAAACTGAAATTAAATTTATACTTTATTACAAGATACCTGCTCACGATGGGATCTGTTGATCCCTGACGGGGATGGCTGGTCACTCACACCTGCAGACACCTGCTCATTTGCATAAAATTATTTAGATTCAATTACTAAATATTAATTACGTTGTATGAAAATATTAACTACTAACATTAAATTTAATTACTAAAAGAAAAATACCTGTGTGTATGGTGTCGTGATGTCCTATATAGCTTCCATGGATCCATCTAGGCTGAAGGAACCAATGTCCTCCCACCCGGGCGTTGGAGACTTAACACTGAATACTTGTACATTAAAACAAATCAATTCATCAACATCTGATTCTAAGTTAAATTTATTAGAAATTATGAGATTGCATAATGTATAATCAATACTTGAACATTAAATAAAAAATTAACTAACCCGGTGTAGGTAGCTCTCTATGGCATACTCCTGTTTGGGAACATGGCATAGATTCCCACAATGAGAAAACGGATGTGGCACTCGTCCCGTCGAGCTAGATGGATCATCCTGGATACCACCTGTAGCTTCTCTCCCTCTCCCACCACTAGTAGACCATGTAGAAATGTGTCTCTCGGGGTGGTCTTGCTCGCTCTATGAGGGAATAGCCACAAATGTGGTATTCCTAAGAAGGTGCCATGTGGCATGTCTAACAGACTCATGGATGTCATCTATCCCACTACCTAACCCATGAGTTTGAGGAAGTGGGTTTGGCTCTCGCCTAGGTGCAAGAGTTCTTCTGAGTGGGTTCTGGTGGGCATGAGGTCGATCTTGGGCTGAGCCAAAACCGACGCCTTGGAACTTGGTGATGTCGAATTAGTTTACATGGAACCCTAACACAAAATCATCCCACAGTTTCCTGAGAAAATACTGTGGGACCTCGACATTGTTGCATGGAGGCTTGTCAAAAACCATGAACCATCTCTTCCTCCAGTTTTCTCTCCATGGCTGGTAATTACACCAGTCCATGCAAACTCGCCTCTTCCTCACATATGGAGGCTATCCTGTTCTCGGATCTGTAAATTTGCTCCATATTTAAGCTTTTGTGATATTCAGGTTTTTTATATCCTCTTTGGATATACCAGTGCTATAATGTTCTCTCATTAGAGCCCTATATTAGCTCAAATTGGTTATCTCACTGTGGGAAATGTTGATAGAATTTATTATGTTTTGTAGTGATGTGGCGAGGGAAACCCGAGAGGGTTCCCTGGTGTTCTTCAGTTCATCACTCAATATTCATAATTGGTTTAAATCCCCATGTAATTCATCTTCGTTGTTTTCTTCATTTAATTCAGGGTTTGACTCCTCTGGTTGGTTTATTTCACTCCTTTCTTGGGATGGTTCATTGGTATTTGTCATTATGTTTAGGTAATTTGTGGAGACAACAGCTTGGGAGAGCTGTTAAAAGAGTGTTTACTGGTCAAGTTGGTGGAGGAGACTAGGTGGAGAGCAAATAGACAAGTGGCAGCATCCTCAAACACATCCAATGTTGCAGGTGGAAACCTCCCTACATTTGGGGTCATGATTCCCTAAGAAAGTGGGATCAGAGCAGGTGGCTCAATTAATGACAACTAACCCAAAAATACCTAGGCAATATTAATAAAAATGCCCATTGAAGAGAGCTGAGGATGCTCATTTTCCAAGAAGAGAATCATTCAAGTGAATGTACTTCAAAGGATTTCATTGGGAAGGGAATTTGTGGAAGGTATTTGAGGGGTAAATTGCAGAAAGTGATCTAGTGCAGCTTTTCAGCTGAAGGATCTTACTGCTGAGTGCAGAGTGATTACTGAGTCATTGGACTAGTATTTGGTTGTTGCTCCACCAATTCTCATCCAAGGAGACCAGGAACAGGCTCGAGGTTTTGACATGTGGTATGTCAAAACCCCAAATTTTCACGAAAATTTAAAATTTTGAATAATATAAAATGCTGAGACTACAGTTGACTAACAACTAATGGTTAGCAATAAAAGAAACAATCAATAGATTAGTTTGCATAAACTCAATTATGTTAACTCAGCAGTTTTTTTATTAACACCATATTAAGTTTAACTTGCGCATTATTTCTACATCCGGTTTACTGATGAGTTCTATTTATGAAAGTAGGTGAAATATGAATTTGAATACCGAGGCTTACTTAGCGTTTATGCTAATCCAGATGGATTACTTGTTCTTACAGGTTTACAGGTATGAATGATCGAGTAACGTCTTAAATTTCATAAAGCATCCAGCAATAATTCTATTTGCAAAAATTAATAAGCTTACTAGATAAGCTGTTGTAATCCAAACCACTTTCGTAAGGTAAAATAGTCTATTTTCTTTAGTTGCTATTGTAAACAAGTTCAACTGATTGTATTTCTTCTTGTAGTGTAAGTAGTGATAGTACCACTACCTCTGGTTCTGAACATTTTATTTTATCTACTTGATAATCCTAATTTTAATATGCATATTCTACCAATTCTATAATACATTTCTTGTATTAAGTTCTATCTAGGAAAAACTTCCAAGGTTGGTGTTTTTCTTATAGAGCCAATCTTTTTATCTTATGTTAACCTCAGTATTTTGGTAAAAAATTAAAACCATTTTTCCAAGTAATGAGAAACAACCAAATTCAAAGTAAGATCTCATTAATCTGAACTGAGTAAAAGAGTTTTTAGGAAATGCTCTTGCATTTCATTTTGCTATTTTTACAATTTGCTAACATTTACTTTGCTAGTTCTAAGACTTACAAATGTGCACGAACTATTTGTTTATCAACATATAAGGTTTAAATAATGTTGCACTTGGAAAATATTGATGAATCTACCCAAAATGATGCTATGCAAAGATATCCACTTTATGTAGAAATTTCATGCCACCAAGTAAGAGAAACTGTAACTATTAGATAGTTATTCTTACACCATTAATTAGACTATTTATATTTCCATGATTTCACATTAGTCTTAAATTAATATTGGTAACAATTTAGTCATTACACCACCCATCACATAAGAATGATATTACTATATAAGCTTGATGGGTTGTAACCATTTCAAAAAGGGGTTAATACTTATATAGGTATTATGCACATTACCAATGATACATGTTTATATAATCTTTTAATATCTTCACAAGTTAATTATTGGTACAAACTTACAATAGAGAAATACAATTCTCACGAGATTTACTAACAAAATCTCGTATCATTATTTACCAATATAATATGCAAGGTTTATTTTTGGGTTACGAGGCTATATGATTATATTATGTGCTATGTTAAAACAATTATCGTAAGATATGAAACCCATGAAAACTATAGTGTTTATATGTTGTTTGATGAAATCATTTGGGAGAATAATTGGTGATTATTGATCGCAGGTGACTATGGAAATTCGACCCACTGCATGATTATATTATTGCGGCCACATGGAAAGTCCTTGGCCATGCACTAGTTGTATAAATAGTTGTCAACCCTAACCCTTGGCTTATTCGAGTTCCTACATTTGTGTTGGCCCTTTGGGCTACTTTACAAGCTCCCATGGCGGCCATGAGTGGAAAAATAGTTACAGAGGCTCCAACGCTGGTGTTTATCGTGTCTTACTCCCTTGAGCTGGGTTCTGTTGCTCACCTCCACTGTGATTTATTTATTTTGGTCAGAGTTCACTGCCCTCCTTGCACATGGCTTTATGGCCCACCTGTAACTCCTTTTGTTGCCCTTCTATCGTGGTCTGTCATTGGTGAAAGCTTGAGCTTATTGTGTGTGATTGTGAAGCTCCTTCATCGTAGGGTTTTGGAGTTTAGTTTTCCTGCTTGCATGTTGGTGACAGTCCAACTCCATGCTTGTTGACTCCTTCGCAGCCATTGCTCAGGCTTACCTACACCCCTGCTATTAGTGTGAAATGCACTAGAGTCCCGTCATCTCCATCCTCGGTGACAATGACGGGTTGGCTCTTCTTAGCATTGGTTTTGGTGTTTCTATTCCTTCGAGGTTCCATCATTTTCACTTCCAGTTGAGGTAAGTAAATAATTAAGAGATATTACTATTTACGGTTCCATTTTGCATAAGGGTTTTTTACTTTTAATTAACTCTGGTTCTTTTTACAATGCAAGTTAACTCATCTCCATAGTTGACAGTCATGCTGCATAAATGGCTCCACGAATAGTCCACGATAAGCTCCGATTTTGAACACGGTTCTCCCTTCTTGTACATATTTTTGCAGTTGGAATAATTTTTGGCCATGTTGCACCTGGTATGGGGTTGTTGTTCTTCATTTTTATAGTTTTTACTTTGGTTTAAACCCTTGGTTTTCACAAGGTGACTTCAGCTTTAAGCTATGTCTTGTAATGCTCTCCTCTCGGATTAGTGAATAACTTGCATTTTTGTAATACTATGTTAATAGTTGTTCATACTCCATAACAAGATATGGGTGCTCATCTCTTAGCTGAGTTTTTGTACTCTATTAATGTTTTGACTTACATTCGGCCTTCGGGCTCATTCATATAATGTAAATATCTTTAAGACAATCTATCTTAATCTTAAATTTGTTCTCCTTTAAGTATTTGTATTTTATCTGTGTGTGAATGAATTAATTTTTTCTTTAAATGTTTATATAAAAGAATAAGCTTATTGCTTATCCTAGGTTACTACTGTAATGGTTTTGTATATTAAAGAATACTGGGTAATTTCTACTCAGAATTACGAGCTAGGGTTTTTACCGTATTTAACTTGTAAGATAATAATTTCTTTATTTTTATTAATTATTTTCGATTACTTTTAAAAGAATTTAAGATTGTTTCAGTGACTCAAGGATTTCCAGTTTAGGGTTTATGGAAATAATCTCTGTTTCTTTCTTTAAAGATTCCTTCATTTTGTTTAAATAATTGTTCGTTTATAAACGATATTATTTATGTTAATACTATTATCTGTATATACTATAAATACTTAGGCTTGTATTTGTACATACACTTTATTACTAAAAACTGTGACTAGTCTGTATTAGTTTAGTTCATTTAGTGCTATTATTTATGTTAGCTTACTAAGAAATGAAATGAGGGTTTCGACCCTGTCATTACTCATTTACATGTATAATCTCTTTGTAAAATTTAAAGGACAAATCTTTTTAAAATACTTAGTTAATTAAACATAAATTACTATTGTATCTTAGTTGTTTTGATTATATAAAAAAAATGTTGTTAGAGCTAAATAATTCTTTGTTAAGATATTCTTTATCTTTAAATTAATTTGTCTTTAGAATTTAGTTATGTTACTAAACCCTACCTAAGGTTCGAATAGTTGCAGGTTAAGTTAGTTATTAATATCAGTAAACGAAATAAACTAAAAGAACCATACTTAATTCTTTGCTTAACATGATAAGATAAGCATTATATTTGAGTTGTTTCTATTTCCTCTGTTACAGGTTAAAAGTATAGTTTACAAAAGGAAGTATTGTGTAAAAGAAATAACTTATCTACTTGAACAACTCGTGAATATAATACATTGCTATCAGTAAAAATATTATGGCTATTTATTTTCTAGCATTCTTATTACACAGTCTGGTTTAAACAATAAACTTAACTAGGCAAATTAATATTCTTTTCTAAAAACAACTATCTATATAAATAAATAATTCCAATAATCTGAAATACATAATAACTCTATTCATTTCAGATTTCTTTCTTATCCTTCATCTATTTTAAAATATACTGCCTGTGCTAGAGTACAGTCTGGTCCATTCCAGACGTGGAAAAACACACGTAGGATTGTTTTTCATCAATTACATATTCAAAATTTCAAATAACTTAAGGATTACAATCTCTATCAGTTCACTACTAAACATTTAATCATCCATTAATCATTCAGTTTCACATATAAACTTTAAACACAGTAAAATAAAATATTGTAGAACCTGTTTAAGCTGGACAACAACAGCGTTGGGAGGCCGTTCCTCCCTACCAACTCCTGGGGAACACTCAAATAGCGTCTCGTGAGGACCCCCGAGCCTGTTCCTGGTCTCCTTGGCTGAGAACTGGTGGAGCAGCAACCAAATACTAGTCCAATGACTTAGTAATCACTCTACACTCAGCAGTAAGATCCTTCAGCTGAAAAAGCTGTACTAGATCACTTTCTGCAGTTTACCCCTCAAACACCTTCCACAAATTCTCTTCCTAATGAAATCCTTTGAAGTACATTCACCTGAATGATTCTCTTCTTGGAAAATGAGCAGCCTCAGCTCTCTTCAATGGGCATTTTTATTAAGATTGCCTAGGTCTTTTTGGGTTAGTTGTCGTTAATTGAGCCACCTGCTCTGATTCCACTTTCTTGGGGAATCATGACCCCAAATGTAAGGAGGTTGCCACCTGCAACATTGGATGGGTTTGAGGATGCTGCCACTTGTCTATTTGCTCTCCACCCAATCTCCTCCACCAACTTGACTAGTAAACACTCTTTTAACAGCTCTCCCAAGTTGTTGTCTCCACTTTTATTTATTTATAATTAAAATATTCAGAATTACATTCAACATCTTTGACTCTGCTGAGTCATCAATTACAACTTAGCATAAAATTTAATATATTGTCTTGAAATAAAATCAAATTATATAATATTATTTTTGCAAAATTGGGGCATGTGACATACACACCCCCTTAGAATATAACATCGTCCTTGCTGTTATTTATTCTTCATCCTCAGAATTCCCCTGGAACAGAATTGGATATGCATGTCGCATTTTACTTTTCAATTCCCAGGTTCCCTCCTCTGGACTGAGTTGCTTCCATTGCACCTTCACCTGTCCAATGGTGCAGTTCCGAAGTGTGATCTCCCTCCGCCCAAGGATAGAGTCCAGTTCCACCAGAAATCTCCTTCTAGTTCCACCTGTACATCATTCCAGTTAACAATATGAGTAGCATCATGAACATATTTCTTTAAAACAGAAATGTGAAAGACATTATGTATTCCTAAATTTGGTGGTAATGCTAATTGATAAGCCACTTGTCCAATTCTAGACAGAATTTGAAATGGATCACAGTAACGAGGTGCCAATTTTGCACAACTTCGCAGTCTCAGAGAACTATTTTTGGGCCTTACCTTGATGAACACATGTTCACCTACCTGAAACTCCTTTGGAGTTCTTTTTAAGTCTGCTTGACTTTTCTGTCAATCCTGTGCCACTTTCAGATTACCCTGCACCTGTTTTACAATGTCTTCCTCTTCCTTTAATAGTTCAGGACCTAATACCAGTCTATCCATAGGATTACTCTAAGAAATAGGAGTATTACATTTCCTTCCATATAAAATTTCAAAAGGACTAAATCTGGCTGATGTCTAATAATTATTATTATAAGTAAATTCTACCAGATGCAAATAATCCTCCCATTTACCTGGCTGGTCTTTCACATACATTCTTAATAGATCTTCTAGTACTTGGTTCACTCTTTCAGTTTGTCCATCTGTTTGAGGATGGAATGAAGTACTAAATTTAATGTAGTGTCTAACCCTTTAAACAAAGACTTCCAAAAGTTTCTTATAAATTTAGGATCCTTATCTGAGATTATGACTTTTGGTACTCCATGCAATCGGATAATATGTTTTAGAAAAATATTAGCTATGTTTGCAGCTTTGTATGTAGTTTTAATAGGTATAAAGTGAGCCGCATTGCTTAACTTATCAATTACTACCATGATGGAATCATTCTGATTTTGATTTCTAGGCAGCCTAGTAATAAAATCTAAACTAATTATCTCCCATTTCCAGCTAGGAATGGGTAATGGCTGAAGCAAACCAGCTAGGTGTTTATGTTTAGTTTTTACATGTTGACATTCAAAACACCTAGCAATATATTCTGCTACTTCAGTTTTTATATTTGGCCAAAAATACTCTTTTATTAACATAGTTATAGTCTTTTGATAACCTGGATGGCCTGAATATGGAGTTTTATGAATTTCATCCAGAATTAACATCTTAAATTTAGGTACATTAGGCAAAAACATTCTGTCTTTATACAGTAAAAATTATTTTGCATTTAAACTGTAACCTTAAGCTTTCTATTGGATTTTCTTTAGTTTTAGCTTGTAAATTCTGGTAAATTTCATCTTGTTCTATTCCTTCTTTAAGCTGTTCATCCAAATATATAGCATAAGTACTGATAGCTGCTGCAAATTTCAACCTTGCATTTCTACTTAATGCATCAGCAACTTTATTTTCTTTACCTTTTATGTGCTGAATTTCAAAATCATACTCGCTTAAGAAATCTAACCACCTAGCTTGTCTAGCATTTAAATTAGGCTGATCTAAAAGATACTTCAATCATTTATTGTCAGTCATTAAAATAAATTTTTTGCCAATTAGGTGATGTCGCCACCTCTTTAAAGTGTGTATAACAGCTTCTAATTCCAAATCGTGTGTTGAATAATTATTTTCATGAACTTTTAACTTTCTTGATTCATAGGCAATAGCATGCCCTTCCTGATTCAGAACATCGCCTAAGCCATCATTACAGGTGTCAGTTCACACTACAAATTCTTTATTAGGATCAACTATTCTTAGAATAGGTGCGCTGGTTAATACAATTTTTAACTTTTTAAAGCTTTTCTCTCATTTCTTATTCCAATCAAAAAAATTTCCCTTCTTCTGCAAGGAAGTTATTGGATTTGCAATCCTTGAAAAACCTTCAATGAATCTCCGGTAGTAACTGGTAATGTCCATGAAAGATTGAACATCCGTCACATCCTTAGGAACCAGCCAATCTTTGATTGCCCTTATCTTTTCAGGATCTACGGAAATTCCTTCCTTGGTCAACACATGACCTAAATAATGAATCTTATCCTTGAAGAAATCACATTTACTAAACTTTGCAAAGAGTTGATAATCTCGCAACTCTTGCAAAACAATTTTTAGATGTTCTTTGTGTTCTTCTTCAATTTTTGAATAGATTAGAATGTTGTCAA
Organism: Pseudotsuga menziesii; assembly: GCA_001517045.1. NCBI lineage: Eukaryota > Viridiplantae > Streptophyta > Pinopsida > Pinales > Pinaceae > Pseudotsuga > Pseudotsuga menziesii. Next base: position 568,902 of record LPNX011094084.1, read on the forward strand.
TAAAAACGACCACAAACTTATCTAAATACTTATGCATAACGTTGTTCATTAAACACATGAAAACAACTGGGGCATTAGTAAGCTCGAATGGCATTACGACAAATTTGTAATGACCATATCTAGTTCTAAAAGCTGTCTTAAAGATGTCTTCATCTTTAATCCTTACTTGATGATATTCAGACCTTAAATCTATTTTCGAAAACACCATGGCTCCACGTAGTTGATCAAACAGATCATATATGCAAGGCAACGAATATCAATTTTTTGATGGTAATCTTGTTTAACTGACGGTAATCTATGCAAAGTCGCATAGTTCCGTCCTTCCTCTTAACGAAGATGACAGGTGCCCCCTAGGGAGACACACTAGGTCAAATATACTCTTTATCAATTAATTCTTTTAATTGAGATTTTAATTCATTAAGTTCCAATATGTTCATTCGATACAGGGGCTTTGAATGAGGTACTACACCCGGTACCCGTTCAATGGTGAAATCCAATTCCCTTTTTGGAGGTAGTCCTGGAATTTCTTCAGGGAATACATCAATATATTCTTTTAAGACTGGTATGTCTTCCAAATTTAACTTATCTGTCTTGATTAGACTCTCTTCATTAGTTATAGTTACTGCATAATCTTTACATCCCTTCCTAACACCTCTTTTATGTTGTAAAGCAGAAATCTGCTTTATTGTGGTTTTTCTAGGAATTCCTTTAACACTTATTGGTTTTCCATCACTGTTTAAACATGTGAAGGTTTTATCATAACAATTTAGAATTACTCTATGTTGTTCTAACCAGTCCATACCAATCAGTAAATCATAAGAACCAAGAGGCAAAACATTAATCTTGACAACAGTTTCAAAATGATCCATAACTACTGCACATTCTTTTACAAAACAAGTTACCTTCTTTTAGCACCAATGGCTAACTGTACCAACCAAGAATTTTCAATTTTTTCAACAAATAACTTACATTTTTCTACTATTTTAGGTGCAATATAACTGAGACTAGCTCCTGGATCAATAAAAATAGTTACAAGGGTCTGATTTATCATACCTTTTACTTCCACCATGGAAGTCTGATATTCAGCTTGTCGATTCTCCAATGCTGCATTGATTCTAGGCATGGTCCTTGCAAGTTCCCAAATGGTAATCTCCTCCTGTATAGTATGAATGTTGCTAACAGTCTTCTTTCGATTAGGACAGACTGAAGCATAGTGTGGGCCATTACACCCCCAGCACTTGATAGGCTCTTTGCGCTCAAAGTTCTTGGTAAAATTTCCATGATTATTTGCAAATTCCTTACATTTAGAATTATTCTGATTGTTGGGTGTATTGCTCTTGTTTCCTTGGAAATTCTTGTTATTAGAATAATTTTTGGTCTTATTGTTCTTGGAATTTATGTTAGGCACAAAATCCTTCTTCTTTTGTTCAAACTGATTATTATTTTTTTTAGCTTTCCTTCTTTCGATTCTGTTCAAAACAGAAGTTATCCTCATAGCTTCTTCTAAAGTCTTTGGATTGTCACATTCAATCCTGTCCTTAATATGATAAGGTAGACAACTGAGGAATCGTTGTACCTTTGGTTTCTCATCTACAAGGTATGGTACATACCTAAGTAGGATTAAGAACTTTCTGTTTAGATCCTTTATTGTCATTGATCCTAACTTCAACTCATAAAACTCTTTTGCTCTCTCCTCATAATATTGCTCAGACAGAAATTTCTTTTTAAAATACCTCTTAAAGGTACTCCAGTTTACATTCTTCTCTTTTATTCCCTTAACTCTTTTCAAATCCTGCCACCAAATGTTAGCCTTTCTTGAGAGGTTATAAATAGCCATTCTAGCCTTTAACTGGTTATAATAGTTATATATTTGGAAGTACTTCTTCATCCCTGATAACCAGGATTTAGCTTCCTCCCCCTTCTTAGTCTCTCCATTAAAGGTTGGTGTTTTTATCTTTTTGAATTCCCCGAAAATATCCTCATAAGGTTTGTATTTCCTCTTCTTAGTGTATTGATTATCATCACTACTGTCACTGGTAGACTGGTAATTTCGTTGTTCACCAAACACCTCAGAAGATGAACTACTTTTAGTTTTAGTATGTTTCATCTTTTTAGATTTGTGTTGATGACTTGTATCTTCTAATTCTGTTATTCCACCCCTTCCCTCAGTTTGAAACTTTTCAGTTAGGATCTGGTTCAGCTCTTCTTGAGCCCTCATAATCCTTTCATTTTCTTGCTTTACAGACTCCATTTCAGATTTTAGATCTTTTACAGTTTGTAACAATTCTGAGGAATTGGTAGTTAAATCCTCTGGTATAGGATCTCTTGGTAAATTTCTTGGTTCAGTAACTGGAGATTCCTCCTCTGCATATTCTTCTAGCCTTTCCATACCTGTATGTTAAACTTCAAAAAAAACAATTCTCTGTTGAATAACATTTAAAATAAAATATGTCAGCATAATAATTCAGTTTACTGTTTCATGAAATCTAGTTGGGATTCATCAAGGCCTAGTGTTTGAACCTTGTGCTCTGCTACCACATGTCAAAATCCTGAATTTTCACGAAAATTTAAAATTTTGAATAATATAAAATGTTGAGACTGCAGTTGACTAACAGCTAACAATTAGCAATAAAAGAAAAAATTAATAGATTAGTTTGCATAAAATCAATTATGTTAACTCAGTAGTTTTCTTATTAACACCATATTAAGTTTAACTTGCACATTATTTCTACATTCGGTTTACTAATGAGTTCTATTTATGATAGTAGGTGAAATCTGACTTTGAATCCCAAGGCTTACTTAGAATTTATGCTAACGCAGATGGATTACTTGTTCTTACAGGTTTATAGGTATGAATGATCGAGTAACATCTTAAATTTCATAAAGCATCCAGTAATAATTCTATTTGCAAAAATTAATAAGCTTAGTAGATAAGCTGCTGTAATCCAAACCACTTTCGTAAGGTGAAACAGTCTGTTTTCTTTAGTTGCTATTGTAAACAAGTTCAGCTGATTGTATTTATTCATGTAGTGTAAGTAGTGACAGTACCACTTCCTTTGGTTCTGAACATTTTATTTTATCTGCTTGATAATCTTAATTTTAATATGCATATTCTACCAATTCTATAATACATTTCTTGTATTAAGTTCTATCTAGGAACAACTTCCAAGGTTGGTATTTTTCTTATAGAGCCGATCTTTTTATCTTATGTTAACCTTAGTATTTTGGTAAAAACTTAAAACCTTTTTTCCAAGTAATGAGAAACAACCAAATTCTAAGATAAGATCTCATTGATCTGAACTGAGTAAAAGAGTTCCTAGGAAATGCTCTTGCATTTCATTTTGCTATTTTTACAATTTGCTAACATTTACTTTGCTAGTTCTAAGACTTACAAATGTGCATGAACTATTTGTTTATCATCATATAAGGTTTAAATAATGTTGCACTTGGAAAATATTGATGAATCTACCCAAAACGATGCTATGCAAAGATCTCCACTTTATGTAGAAATTTCATGCCACCAAGTAAGAGAAACTGTAAATATTAGATAGTTATTCTTACACCATTAATTAGACTATTTATATGTCCATGATTTCACATTAGTCTTAAATTAATATTGGTAACAATTTAGTCATTACACCACCCATCACACAAGAATGATATTTCTATATAAGCTTGATGGGTTGTAACCATTTCAAAAAGGGGTTAATACTTATATAGGTATTATGCATATTACCAATGATACATGTTTATATAATCTTTTAATATCTTCACAAGTTAATTATTGGTGCAAACTTACAATAGAGAAATACAATTCTCATGAGATTTACTAGCTAAATCTTGTATCATTGTTTACCAATATAATATGCAAGGTTTCTTTTTGGGTTACGAGGCTATACAATTATATCATGTGCTATGTTAAAGTTATTATAACATTGCATACCCATGCCAATGATGAGCTATACACCAGATTTATAATAATTATCGTAATATATGAAACCCATGCAAACTATAGTGTTTATATGTTGTTTGATGAAATCATTTAGGAGAATAATTGGTGATTATTGATCGCAGATGACTATGGAAAGTCAACCCACTGCATGATTGTATTATTGCGGTCACGTGGAAATTCCTTGGCAATGCACTGGTTGTATAAATAGTTGTCAACCCTAACCCTTGGATTATTCGAGTTTGGACATTTGCCTTGGCCCTTTGGGATGCTCTGCAAGCTCCCATGGAGGTCATGAGTGGAAAAATAGTTACAGAGGCTCCAACACTGGTGTTTGTCGTGTCTTACTCCCTTGAGCTGGGTTCTGTTGATCGCCTCCACTGTGATTTCTTTATTTTGGTCAGAGTTCACTGCCCTCCTTGTAGATGGCTTTACGGCCCGCCTATAGCTTATTTTGCTGCCCTTCTATCGTGGTATGTCATTGGTGAAAGCTTGAGCTTATTGTGTGTGATTGTGAAGCTCCTTCATCGTAGGGTTTTGGAGTTTAGTTTTCCTGCTTGCATGTTGGTGACAGTCCAACTCCATGCTTGTTGACTCCTTCGCATCCATTGCTCAGGCTTACCTACACCCCTGTTGTTAGTGTTAAATGCACCAAAGTCCCGTCGTCTCCATCCTCGGTGAGAATGATGGTTTGGCTCTTCTTAGCATTGGTTGTGGTGTTGCTATTCCTTTGAGGTTCCATCATTTTCACTTCTAGTTGAGGTAAGTAAAGAATTAAAAGAGCTATTACTATTTACAGTTCCATTTTGCATAAGGGTTTTTTATTTTTAATTAACTCTGGTTCTTTTTACAATGCAGGTTAACTCGTCTCCATAGTTGAAAGTCGTGCTACACAAATGGCTCCACGAATAGTCCACGGTAAGCTCCGGTTTCGAACATGGTTCTCCCTGCTTGTACAGATTTTTGCAGTTGGAAGAAGTTTCAGGCGTGTTGCACCTAGTATGGGGTTGTTGTTCTTCATTTTTATAGTTTTTACTTTGGTTTAAACCCTTGGTTTTCGCAAGGTGACTTCATCTTTAAGCTATTTCTTGTAATGCTCTCCTCTCAGATTAGTGAAGAACTTGCAGTTTTGTAATACTATGTTAATGCTTGTTCATACTCCATAACAAGATATTGGTGCTCATCTCTTAGCTGAGTTTTTGTACTCTGTTAATGTTTTGACTTACATTCGACCTTCGGGCTCGTTGATATAATGTAAATATCTTTAAGATAGTCTGTCTTAAGCTTAAATTCGTTCTCCTTTATGTATTTGTATTTTATCTCTGTGTGAATGAATTAAATTTTTCTTTAAATGTTTATATAAAAGAATAAGCTTATTGCTTATCCTGGCTACTGTTGTAATGGTTTTGTATATTAAAGAATACTAGGTAATTTCTACTCAAAATTACGAGCTAGGGTTTTTACCATATTTAACTTGTAAGATAATAATTTCTTTACTGTTATTATTTTCGATTACTGTTAAAAGAATTTAAGATTGTTTCAGTGGCTCGAGGATTTCTAGGTTAGGGTTTATGGAAATAATCTCTGTTTCTTTCTTTAAAGATTCCTTCATTTTGTTTAAAGAATTGTTAATTTATAAACGATATTATTTATGTTAATACTATTATCTGTATATACTATAAATACTTAAGCTTGTATTTGTACATACACTTTATTACTAAAAACTGTGACTAGTTTGTATTAGTTTAGTTCATTTAGTGGTATTATTTGTGTTAGCTTACTAAGAAATGAAATGAGGGTTTCAACCCTGTCATTACTCCTTTACATGTATAATATGTTTGTAAAATTTAAAGGACAAATCTTTGTTAAAATACTTAGTTAATTAAACATAAATTACTATTGTATCTTAGTTGTTTCGATTATATAAAAACAATGCTGTTAGAGCTAAATAATTCTTTGTTAAGATATTCTTTATCTTTAAATTAATTTGTCTTTAGAATTTAGTTATGTTACTAAACCCTACCTAGGGTTCGAATAGTTGCAGGTTAAGTTAGTTATTAATATCAGTAAAAGAAATAAACTAAAAGAAGCATACTTAATTCTTTGCTTAACATGATAAGATAAGCATTATATCTGAGTTGTTTCTATTTCCTCTGTTACAGGCTAAAGGTATAGTTTACAAAAGGAAGTATTGTGTAAAAGAAATAACTTATCTACTTGAACAACTCGTGAATATAATACATTGCTATCAGTAAAAATATTATGCCTATTTCTTTTCTAGCATTCTTATTACACAGTCTGGTTTAAACAATAAACTTAACTAGGTAGATTAATATTCTTTTCTAAAAACAAATATCTACAGAAATAAATGATTCCAATACTCTGAAAAACATAATAACTCTATTCATTTTAGATTTCTTTCTTATCCTTCATCTATTTTAAAATATACTTCCTGTGCTAGAGTACGGTCTGGTCCATTCCAAATGTGGAAAAACACAGGTAGGATTGTTTTCCATCAATTACATATTCAACATTTCAAATAACTTAAGGATTACAATCTCTATGAGTTCACTACTAAACATTTAATCATCCATTAATCATTCAGTTTCACATATAAACTTTAAACAAAGTAAATTAAAAGACTATAGAACCTATTTAAGCTAGACAACAACAATGTTGGGAGGCCGTTCCTCCCTACCAACTCCTGGAGAGCGCTCAAACAACGTCTCCTCAGGACCCTCGAGCCTGTTCCTGGTCTCATTGGTTGAGAACTGGGGGAGTAGCAACCAAATACTAGTCCAAAAAATCAGTAATCACTCTGCACTCAACAGTAAGATCCTTCAGCTGAAAAGCTACACTAGATCACTTTCTGCAGTTTACCCCTCAAACACCTTCCACAAATTCCCTTCCCAATGAAATCCTTTGAAGTACATTCACCTGAATGATTCTCTTCTTGGAAGATGAGCAACGTCAGCTCTCTTCAATGGGCATTTTTATTAAGATTGCCTAGGTCTTTTTGGGTTAGTTGTCATTAATTGAGCCACCTGCTTTGATCCCACTTTCTTAGGGAATCATGACCCCAAATGTAGGAAGGTTTCCACCTGCAACATTGGATGTGTTTAAGGATGCTGCCACTTGTCTATTTGCTCTCCACCCAGTCTCGTCCACCAACTTGACCAGTAAACATTCTTTTAACAGCTCTCCCAAGATGTTGTCTCCAGTTTTATTTATTTATAATTAAAATATTCAGAATTACATTCAACATCTTTGACTCTGCTGAGTCATCAATTACAACTTAGCATAAAATTTAACATATTGTCTTGAAATAAAATCAAATATGATAATATTATTTTTGCAAAATTGGGGCATGTGACAATCTCCAATTGTATCAAATTTTACCAATTTCAATTTATTTTCATTTTCTTTTAATTTTGTATTTTATTTGAAAAACAATAAAAACATTAAAATAAACAAAAAAATGGCATTCCTACTCCATCTACCTTACTCCAACGTCGCCGGTGTTGTTTTAGGCAGCTTGGACACTTTCTTTGGGCTCCTTGGGTGTCGTTTTTGCCTCCTTGGGGGTCATTTTCGCCATGTTGCGTGCTCATAGGTGTGTTGTGAACAAAACAAAATTGTTCACTTTTTTTTTAAACACAGGGATGGCGCGTCCCTGTATGCGATCGCACAAAACAAACACTCGTGTGCACGTACTTACACGCGAGTGCATCATTAGGGGTGCATGTGCATTCCTATTGTCCATGTTGGCAATCCGACGTGGAGGTTCATCACTACCGAAGCAGGAGAGCGTGCGTGCGTCCAAGGGTGTGTGAGTGTTCTTTTTTTTTTTGCTCGTGCGCTCCCATTGCATCATATTTGGGCAACAACTTCTTGCAGGAACCCTTAAATCATATTGTATTTTGAGCTTCATAGAGAAAAATGAAAAAAATAAAAATAAAATCAAGTGATAACCTCCACTATTTGTTAACGAGTGAGGGCATTTATCCACTCTCATATTTTCCCAATATTGTTTCTGCAAGCAGTTAAGTCTATCTCATATATTTGAGTTCCCAATACTTTATGTTGTTGAGGCCAAGGTGAAGGTAATCTAAGCTTATAAAGATGAGTAAACTTATCCTTGAAATCCTTACTTTCCTAGTCCATTACATCACATTTATTGTGAGTTGCTTGTATTAAATCCTTCTTATTGTTTACTCAATCAACACTCATTATCATAATTATTAATAAATTAATCTAAGGGGGATTAGATCCTTTTATGCCATGCCATTGAGAAATTTAACCACCTAACCAACAATCTTGGCTTTCTACGACACTTCCCGCCATATTTTGTTGGCATCTATGTGTACATACTACATTAAGCTTCAATTTTCTATAAGGCCTCAAAATGGGGAATGAATTGATTCATGTGATGATACATCTTGTCCCAAGATACCTATTTAGTTGGAATTATACATTTTTTTACTCATACGTACTTTGAAACATCTTCCAATGAATTATTTAAACTTGTAATCTCTAGTTCTTTATGTACCATTTGATCTCACATATTATTGATTGTCAATTTCTTTTGTTACATGGTAGCATTGAAACTAGCTATTATTTCTTTCCCAATTTCCATATTGTATCTAATTCTTTGATATTATAAATTAGATCTAAAATGAACTATCTTTAAGGTAAGTAATTGATTTATCTGCATCGTGAGGGATTTCTTCATTACATAACAAGTCTATCAGTTTATCATAAGGAGCGATTTTCTAACTGTGGCTTTCTATAATCTCTAAATCTCAACAAAAATTTCTTGTTCAATCACATTTTTCTCACTTTGAAAATCATATACTCTATAACCAAGCCTATAATTTTGTTTCTTCAATTTTGGTTTGTACATAGATCCCCTTTAAGGCCATTCAATGTTGACTTTGACGCTTTAATTTCTAAAGTTATTTCTTTCTTTGGCCATGTTCACTTCTTTGGGATTAATTTTTATAGTAAAAATATTATCATCTAAATCTAAATTTTGAATATTTAGTATTCTAGCTTTATTAATGGCCTTCTCTTGCTTTAGTTACTTAGACTTAGCAATCATCTTCTCGAGTTTTACCACATCCAATGTTGTATTCAAATTAGCTCCTTTGATTTTACTAAGTCCTTATATTATTCATTTCCTTTAAATCCATATAACAATAACGACCTTATATTCATAATTTTACTAATCCATTTCAACACACACATATATACGCTATTCCACGGTATATATACTCACCTCATAAGTTTTAAATTAATAAGAGAAATAATGACCTTATATTCATAATGTTTAACATAAAATTCATTTTTAACTAAGCTTGGGTGAACCAATTCCATATAAAATTATTTTTTGGGAATGCTTGTGTTTGAAACCTGTGTTATTTCTATTACTGTATGTGTTTAAAACCTTTGTTATTTTAGCTATTTAACTTTTGATAATGTGTGGACTTTGATTTTTTAATGATGTGTACAGTACCGGAGTTTCTGTGTTTGTGTTCGAGTTGAGAAGGGAATCAGTCTTAAGCAAATCAGTTTGAAAGGATTAAACGTGAAACGGTTAAATAAACAATTTAATGGAGAATTGGAGGACATATGATGTAAGCCAAAAAAAGATTTCCAAAAGAAACACAGTGAATTTAAGATCAACAACGAAAATCGCAACTCCAATTATAAGTATTGTGATTACAGACGTACTGCCTTATTTCGAAGAAGCCGCTGGGAGGCCTTAAACCCTATTATGAGTTCCTTACATTCAATTGGCAGTGAATGGGCATATTAATTATTATAAGTTCCTTCTATTCGACTTGGACACGTGTCGATATGATGTCCCGCTGATGTCGAGGGGATGGAGGCAGAATAAGGGTATCGTCTTCTCTGTTCCTCGTCACCTCACGGACTTCATTTCGGTCCAACCTGTAAGCGGCACTCACCACATCCTCCGGCATTGCTCTCAAAACCGATTCCCTCACCACAACCTTCAGATCTTATCGACTCCGATTCAGACGGTTCGTGGGCGCGTAGCCGCTGCAGCCTCCGACATGGCCCTGATGATCTCTCATCCTCCCGGCCTCCATAACGACTGCCACTTCTTCGCTGGGCATGAGTTACAGAGGATACCGAAATTACAAGAAATGAAAAGTAGAGCACAAGAAGTGCCGATCCCAATCTCATCCTTCTCTCCATTTCGGAACTCACAGTTTTGCTTGAGATGATCTGCTGCTTCCTATTACAGATTCTACTCCCTGTGTTGTGTAATGGTCATTCCGAAATGATGTAATTATAGGATGCCTAGGGCGATATTATTAAGGCGATGGCTTCATGAGAGAGACACATGGGCTCATCGCTGTAGGAGAATTTAGGTCACGTGTGATGCGGCTATCCTCCGGCGTATCGTCGAAACCTGTCCATGGTGATTCGGTGATTAAAGTTGCGTTCCTTCTTAGGATTCACATGACCACTCAACTGGTCATTTCTCCTCATCTTTGTTCACCACTTATATATGTTTATGATTTTGCCCCTTCCTTAAATGCTCATTACAACTCCAAGATGTAGTGAGAAAAGTTCATCCTTTTCAATTATTAACTTAATCCTTCGAGAATGTGAGCAAATGTCATCGTTGTCATAGATGGCATCAACTGCCATAAGTTACCTCTCATCACTTATTTTATGTCAAATTCTCTCTCCGAACGTATTTACGTGGGCCGAATTTATCTATGGGGTGTAAGTGGTATATTTATCAATCTTCTATTTGAGAAACCAAAATAATGAGCACAATCACTTAATTAGTGGTGGGTGTGGATGTGGATGTGGGTGTGGGTGTGGGTGTGGGTGTGGGTGTGGGTGTGGGTGTGGGTCGAATTTATTTATGGAGTTTAAGTTGTACATTATCAATCTTTTATTTAAGAAACAAAAATAATGAGCACAATCATCTAACTAGTGGTAGTGGAAGAAGGTAGGTTGAATTTATCTATGAGGACGTAAGTGGTACATTTATCAATCTTCCATTTGAGAAACCAAAATAATGAGGACAATCACCTAACTCATGGTGGTGGGTGAAGGTGCATAGGTATGTCTTTTAAAATTTTGTTTTTAAGATGGGATCAAATCTTAGTTATAATGATTAATGATTGATGCAAGCTTACAATTAGCAATAGAAGTTAAATCATAGTGGTAGATCATGGGGGTAGTAATCTATTGTGATTGTTAGAATTCTTTGTATGACCTTTGTTGTGTTATCCATCAAGATTACATGCTTGCATTATGCACTTGTCAAAAAAATTGCAAAAGCTACGATAGCATCATTTTGTTTCATGTGATCTATTATTAAAAATACATAACACTAAAATTCACATAAATAGGTATTATAAACATTAGAAATACATAACACTAAAATTCACATTAATAGGTATTATAAACACCATCTTGCTAAAAACATAAATATTATAAACACCTTAGTTACTAAAGCCAAGCGAATCTCTAATGACTACATGTATTATAAACACCTTCGTTAGTAGAGCCAAGCAAATTTCTAATGGCCACATGTATTATAAACATTAGTTAGTAGAGCCAAGCACATCTCTAATGGCCACATTGAACAAGAGCTTAGTACCTATGTAAATTATTTAAAGGATTTGGAATAAAAAATCTTGGAATTCTTTTTCTTTTGGAAAAACTTAGAATATGACCCTAGAAGTGCTTGTTATTTTGGGAAGATTTGAAAATATAGTTGTGTATCAAACTGTTTTGAATTTTTTTTAAATATATGATTATTGATACTTCTTTGAATTTTATTTTAAATGTATTTATATTTTAAAAATTGTAATTTAATTAGAATTTCATAATTAATATTGGTGTTTTAGTAGCTGTTTTTGAAAACGTTTTTTAGAATTAGAGAAATTACATTTTTTTTATAGATAAAATTTTAAAAATAAAGAATAAAAAATTGGAGTGATATTTTTTTATTTCACCTTTAAAAATGAATCATATGTTAAAATTTATGAATATAACAGTATTATTGTTCATATATATTTAAAGCAAATGCATTTAGTAAATATGGTGAATGGTTTAGTAAAACCATGAATATAAGGTTATTATTGTTGGTGTGGATTTAAAGAAAATCAATTTAGTAGATTTAGTGGAAGGGCTTGGAGATGTTGTATCAACATAGTTAATTCACACAATAATGGATGTGGGAAAATTAGAGAACATGTTTTTTATGTCTAAGTAACTAAGCAAGAAAAAGGGTAATTTTTAGCCCTTTTCCTAGATTTTAGGGGTTGTAAGTTATTTTCTAGATTCACTCTTACACAATGCATTGATGATCATATTTTTGTGATTCCAAGATATTTATGACCCTATTGGACCCCTTCTCTCACCTAATTTGACCCCCTTCATGTTTTGTAACCCCCCTTATGCATTAGTGTGCCTCCTTGTGCTCTTCATGACTCCACTCCTTGATTTTTGGTAACTCCTCCTCATGGTGCTAATTCAGGAAAGGGATTATGTTAACTAAGCCACCACTCCACTAGTTCGATTCAAGTCTCCATGATGAATCTTAAACTTACCCCTCTCTAATTCCAGTTGATCCCCTTGGGTTAAAGTTGGCCTCCTTATGCTATAAATTCGTATTCACTCTCCTTGTTGAAGTCAATCTTGAGCTTTGGACCATGTGACTTATGCTATCTATCCATGTTGGGAAAGTTGATAGTATTGAGAGTGTGTTGAGACTTAAAGTTAGTCTAATTCTTTCCCCTTTACTTCTATTATATCACTATACTAGTCCAGGTTCTCACATAGGAATCCAGGAAATGGGAGTGGAGAACTAGGTCATAGCCCATAGGTACTGGAGACGGGAATGAAAGTAATAGTGGGAAGCATTGTGGTTCTCCAAAGAGGTAGTTTCGAGAGTTGATAGATTAAGTGAGCCTCCACCTGTGGATCTGTGGTATCATATCAAGGGTGAACTGTTCAATTGAGGAAGGCTTGACTATGTCTATGACTAGGAGGAAAGTTGTCATGTTGTATTCAGTTGCCCATATCTTGAGATAAGTATTTCTCATATGATTTTAATTATGTTTTAACATATTATTATAATGATTATTTGCAATAATGGTTGAGTTGATTTATATGTATACTTGAGGGCTGATGCACAATCATGGAATCCTTTAAAGACACATTAGATGCCACATAATACTTGAGAAACATGGAACCTATGAATTTAGGTGAGACTCTAGGGGTACTTCCCTAACGTATTTGAAGATGAAGTAAAAGGACAAAATATAGGTAATTGAATCACCTTTCATAATATATAACATTTATGTAGAATAAATGTGTGTAAATGATTATTAAATTAGTTTCCATGAAATTGGGTTTTCAAAATTTTAGCACATCATAACATATATGTTTGTGCAGGTGCAACAATATATGAGGTAAATGATGTCAATTTTGTATAAAATATTGCAAACATGTAAAGGACATATGGGCCTAACTATTTATTCATATTGTTTCATGAATTTTATTTATTTTTATTAATTATTGAAGTCAGAAAAAAAAGTAGAAATGAAAATGTTGTGTGCGGGTGCAACACTTTAGAGGCAAAAATTAATGAAATCCTTGATTTCTATATATAATATTGTAGATATCAGTCTCTTCTAGTGCACCATATAGTTTTATTGGAAAATGGTGAAGGCAATCAAAAGTTATATAAAAAACAATCGATGTATCTATTTTCGAAAACTAACCTATGTCATTTAGAAAAATAATAATAAATAATTAAAACATACATTTGAAGGAAAAGATTACATATTCAGAATCGTAAGATCGCATTCTATAATATTCTAAATTTTCATAAAAAACACTGTGTTTATAAAATCAAAACACGCCATCGAAACGAAGCATATTGATAGAATTATAAAAGATAGGAAATAGCCCTCATTTTTATGTCCTAGCCAATAGGTTTGGTAATTCGATGCTATTTCCGAACATAATGCCAAACCTTATTCTCGCCAAGTTTTTAAATTTTTAAAACACACATATACATTATAATGCATATGCATTATAGCTTATTCATATGGCATATGCACTATATTGCATATGTGATTCATATCAAATATACGATATAGCCCATATGCGATTCATATCGCATATGCATTATAACGAACATGCATTTTTTATTAACTAATTTGGTACGAGAGTAAAAAATATTAATGGCATCCTTATCCCATTATAATACCATTTAGACTCCCCATCACCACCACCACCATCATCATCATCATCACCCCCATCCTCATCATCATCATCATAGTCATCATCATCATCATCATCATCCTCATCAACCTCATCCCTATCATCATCACCATCATTGTTCATCATCATCGTCATTGTCATCATTATCATCATCATCCTCATCCTCATCATCATCATCATCATCATCATCATCACCCTCATACTCATCATCATCATCATCATCATAGTCATCATCCTTCTCCTCCTCCTCATCACTGTCATTATTCATCATCATCGTCATCATCCTTCTCCTCCTCCTCATCACTATCATTGTTCATCATCATCGTCATCGTCATCGTCATCCTCATCCTCATCCTCATCATCATCATCACCACCCTCATCATCATCATCATCATCATCATCCTCATCATCATCATCATCATCATCACCCTTATCCTCATCATAGTCATCATCAACATCATCATCCTCATCACCCTCATCCTCCTCCTCCTCCTCCTCCTCCTCCTCCTCCTCATCATCATCACCATCATTGTTCATCATCATCGTCATCATCATCGTCATCATCATCATCATCCTCATCATCATCATCATCACCCTCATCCTCATCATCATCATCATAGTCATCATCCTCCTCCTCCTCATCATTGCCATCATTGTTCATCACCATCGTCATCATCATCATCATCATAATCATGTTAAGAACCCGTGTCAACCCTCCTCTTTATTTTATTAGTATATTTTATTGAACGCATATGCTTTGTAAGTCGTCCCATTAGTATGTTGTATTATCCCACTTTCATGGGGATTAATAGTTGATATTAAGTTTTCTAATTAGTATGTTGTATTATCCCACATTGATGGGGAGTAATAGTTGTTTAGATTAGACTTAGTATATAACTAAGTGTTGAGGCCAATGAAATCATCGAAGATTTATTTTGTATTGAGCTTTCTCAAAGGAGGTTGCCCCCTCGAAGTGGCCTGCGATTAATAAAATCTCTTCTATGATCCATAATTTCTGTTATATTGTGCATTCTCAATGTTTATTGTAGGAGGTTCTCCACATCTGGTATTAGAGCACTTTCCTTGGCACAAGTGGGTCAACAGCGAATTTTAGATAAATTTTTGAAACTTTATGCATGGAATCATAAGAGTTAGGTTTCATATCTAAATTTATCTTACAAAAATACACAGTTTAAAAAAAAAAACATCTCGTTTGGAGTTTCAAAAGTGGAGATATCGCAGGATTAAAATCAGCAATTTTTCAGAATTTCGGTGATGGCCGCAGAAATTGCATAGCGAAAATCGTTTGACTAGGTGCCTAGATTTCTATTCTGATTATGTGGGTAGAAGCAGAGTGATTGTTCTAGAAATATAGATCAGGTTATGCTCATTTTAAAAATTTCATCTTAAAACCCTAGCTCTAATTACGGGTTTTTGAGCATTGGGTGGCATTTTTGCCACTTTTTTTCTGGCACTGTGATTATTGTAGTAGTTCTTCTTCTTTCCGCAGTATTATTCATTTGGATTAGGGAATAAACCATATCCACTTAATTGTAGTAAGTAATTGGGCATAGCCCTAAAATTCATTGTGAGGAGTACCATAGGAACCCCGAGGTAGCTGGCCATTGAGAGGACCTGCCAAGCAAAAAGGGAAACGACCCCCACCAGATTGATTAGATTCCCATCCGTGAGGAAAACCAAAGAGCTGTTGTTTTTGGCCAAGCAGTTAGCAGTTTTACCTACACCATAAAGTGAGGGGTACTGCCCCACTACTCAAGCTTGAGACAGCCTTGGTGGCCAAGTGGCTACCTTTGAACCATTAGGAAGTCGAATATCCCTGGGGTTCATATCTAATTATAGCTGATAATGCGTATAATTCCAGAATTGTCACAGCTCATTTACTCCATTTCAAGTTGATAAAGCAGAGCTTTCTAGCACCACCACAAATTATTTTTTCAAAAAAAAAGCGCAAATAAACACATGGAATAAGAACTTGTTGCCATCAAGACCAAACTCGAAGCTTTGGATCAAAAAATTCTCAGCCTCAATCCTCTGCATTCACCCTTAAACAACCAACAACAACCTGGGTATGCTACAGGCACTAGGTCCTCTTCCTCTAGCAGCTTTCATGGGTCAAATCTTGATTTTCCTTGCTTCAATGGTGATGATCCGACTGGATGGATTTACAGGTCCGAGCAATATCAGTTTGCATAACACTCTTGATGTCAATAAAGTCTCACTTGCATCCTTTCATTTTGAACATGAATCCTTGCAATGGTTCCGTTGGTACATCAAGGCTCATAACGCACCACAATGGACAGATTTATGCCAACTGCTTTTGCACCAATTTGGTCCTTGTGGTTTTGATGACTTCCTAGGGGCACTCACCAACCTTCACCAGACTGGCATTGTTTGAGAGTATCAGAACGAATTTGAGAATTTGGTCAATCACACAAAAGGATTGTCCGATGCATTCTACAGGAGTTGTTTTATCAGTGGTCTGAAGGATACAATCCGATCTGAGGTTAACATGTTCTGTCCCAACACAATGATGGAAATCCCAGGGTTGGCTAAGTTGGAGGAGGACAAGATCAGGGCTCAGCAATGCCCCTAATCCACTTTTCTTCCATTCAGAAATATGGTTTCCCAAAGACATCCAATCCCTCAAACTGCTACACCCACTCCTATCAAGCATTTTTCTGAAGCCGAGATGCGGGCATGTAGGAAAAAAGGACTTTTTTATAATTGTGATGGGAAATTCACTCAGGGACATCAATGTACTGAAGAAAATCTCTATCTCTTGGATGTGGTTTCTCCGCCTCCACTTGAAATTTGTTAAGCTGCTCAGGATCCAATAGACGATCAAGTCGACATTCAGTAGCCTCCTGTTGACCCTCATTCTCATGACAAACACCTATAGATATCTCTCCATGCATTATCTGGAGTCACCGCCCCATAAACCATGCAGGTCAAGGGTTTATTCAAGAAGATTCCTCTTAAAATACCCATTGATTCTGGTAGCACCCATAACTTCATTGACCCTCAGATTTCCAAACAAGCTGATGGGATCACCTTACCTTGCAAAGGAAAGTGTCGCAATGTGTGTATCTCTATTGGAGATTATAACTTGCGCTCTAACATGTTTTCCATGCCTCTAGAAGGATGTGATGTGATTTGGGGAACTCAATGGTTATGCACACTTGGACCCATCATATGGGATTTTACTGAACTATGGATGCAATTTTCAGTCAATGGGAACAAACACACATTCAATGGATTACAACCAGGTTCTCTCAGCATCATCAGTTCCCATTGCATGGAAAAGCTCCTAAAGACGAATTCACATGGTATCATCGCTCAACTCCATTTCATTCAGATGCAACCTTCAACAGTCTCAACTACTCCCTTGGATCTTTCATTACGATGCACCCTTCAGATGCCTAATTTTTTCAAGCTCTTCACTCTTGAGAGTGATGCTTATGACAATGGACTTGGGGTTGTCCTCTTTCAAGATGAACATCCCATTGCATTCATCAACAAATCCGTTTGTGGAAATAATTTATCCACCTCTACATATGAGAAGAGGTTCAGACATTCCATCACATTCAACAAAGCCCAATATATTGACCCGACAGAGTAGAGCTTAGTCTGCAGTACCTATGACGCAGATGCAATCTCACCCGAGATATCTCTTTATGGGTAACTTCCAGAACCAGGTTTCCGCAGTTGGGTGGGGGATTTCTCTTTGCTTGGTATCTTACTAAGTTGTCTGATAGAAGGCAAGGGGTGGGTTACTTATATAGATTATGCACAGTTAATATGCGACTCTATTCAACCGTCAACATATACTATAACAATAAATATAATGGAGTATAGGAGATTCCAACTACAACATTGTGATAGATTCATATAAACTCATTTGTAAGAAAATACATAAACACGTATTCATAGTAAACATACATGCAAAAGAACACATTTATCATTTACACATTCGACACAATATCTAACATGGAAACCCATCCGGGAAAAACCATAAAGGCGCTCTTCATCTAACATGAGAAATATATGGCGCCTTTTTCTCTATATGCTAAGTTGTAAAATTTGTTTTAGATATTCTCCTCTTATATTTACAAACTTCTCTCTCCTCTCATTCTCTTTGGTCTTCTCTCTCTGGTTCTTCTCTACTTGACACTATTGTTGATCCGCACACAACCTGGATCGACTAAAATTCTCTACAAATCTACGACTATTGAATCTTTGACTCTACTGTTGATCCACACACAGCCTGAATCAACTTGCTCTCTCTACACTTTTGCGCACTCAGCTCCAGAATTCTTTGACTCTTTACCAAACAACTAACTGACTCTCTACTGAACTTAGTATATAAAACAACAATAGATAGGTAAGAAACACACATACAACCTAAGTAGCCCGAAGTAACCCACACATAGCCTGGGTTATTCCTTTTTATAGACTCTTACATGTTACTCTCAGCCGACTGCATTTAGTTATCCAATAGGTCTTCATACTATTCTAGAAACACATGTCAGTAGACACTAAACAAAGATTTTTTCATACATGTGACTTCCTCCGACTCGAGCTGACCTTGTACCCAAGATATTTTTGAACTGTCACTTTCCAGTTGTTGTGTCGCTGCACGCCTTCTAACATGTTTTCTTCCATCGCAACTAATATTGTCTCATATTTTCCTTCTGCGCGGCTTCTTTTCTTCTCGAACTCTTCTTCTATGACAGCTTCCTCTACGACTACTTCTTTCCTTAGCTCTTTCTTCCTTGTCTACTTCCATTCTTTCTATGTCGTTGCTTCCTTTCTTATCTGCTTCTTCTACCCTACTCTTACTTCCGCGACTGCTTCTATCACATCTCCTTCTTCCTTCTTCGTCTACTTCTATTGCAGCTTCTTTTCCTTCTTGCGATCTAACTCTTTTGATAATTGGGCAGAATTCTAACTGAATTCTGTCTATCTTTCCCTAGGGCCAAGAGATCATTAATTGTCTCTATTTGGTCACTAATTGTTATTATTTGGTAGTGTATTTACTCATTTATTTGATCCTTAGATGCCACCATTTTAGTAGTACATTTTATAATTTATATAATTAATTCTTGTCATTTTGTAGTGCATTTAGTCATTTATTTGGTTGTTAATTTCCATCATTGTTAGTAGTATATTTACTAATTGATTTAGTCATTGTTTGTTACCATTTCGCTTGTATATTTAGTGATGCAAGTAGTACTATATTACTATTAGTCTTTAATTTAGTAGTTTCATATTCTTTCTATTTATTACTAATTGGTAGTGTTGGCCCTAGGAAAATGCATACCATTTTTTGTCAGAAAATGAAGAATTCGGTTGCAAGGGGAGAAATGTCACGATGAAAAAGGAGAGGAGTAAGTGGAATCTGGGAATTCAACATGTTTTGAGAAAGCAATAAATGTAAGAATGATTTCAAGTTAGACTAATATTCTATCTTTAGGAATGGGTGTGTTTGTAAATTGGGTCGTTAACACCTTTATTAATGTAACTAGATTCAATGGGTTAGTTAGAACAACCAGTCGAGTGTTAGTTGAGAACTAGTTGATGGTTGAAACAAGAATTGTAAGAGCTATATAGGATCAAACCAAGTTGTATTCAGATGATGGACCCATCAAAAAATCTTATGAGACTGATATTTCATGTAGACTCTTGATTCATGGAAAATGATCGTTGATTGTAAAATCCTTAAGAGATCGATAGAGAGGTCAGCTGAGAGAAGGAAAGAAAGCATGAGAGAATGAGAAAGACAAAGAAAACCCATCCATTATAAAGAATATTCTGAGAAACTTCTACAAGCTGGGTGCATAGACCAAAAACATTCCATTATTAATCATGTCAGATGAAGAGCGCTTTTGTGGTTTTTCCTGTATGGGTTTCCATGTTAAATATATGTGTCTCTTATGCCTATGTATCTTGTATTTGAGTCTTTATGAGTTTCTCGCACTTTTATTGTTATCATGTTGTGGAATGTCAATAACAATGATTGTGAATATGATTTAATGTGTACATATTACATGATGTGAGTGTGTCAACGGATTGGGTTGCTTTATTGTTGTGTATGTGCCGCTGGTAATCCATCCCTCCATTCGGTTGAGCTATTTATTAATGTTGTTGCGAAGAAATACCCTTCCATAACTCCAAAAATTTGGTTCTGGTAGTCCCGATAAATATCTTGGGTGAGACTATGCCTTTGAGGGTGTTGTCGATGGGGTTACGCTCTATCATGCTGATATCTTGGGATTTGTTGGATAAATAGGGAAATTTGAACCTAATTCAATGGAAAAGATCCAACAAATGGTTCCATTGCTGGGGAATGAATCATTGTGAAGGGGACACGTTTTGGTACTAGAAAAATCCAGAGATTCAATATTGGGTGGATTACAAAGCAAGAGAGTTTGCACAGGAAGAAATTGAAGGATCATGACTGAATCTAACTGAATTGTTAGAAAGATATAGTTCCTTAGATATTCACAATATTTTCTCTATTGAGTTTCCCATCTTTCTGCATGAATGGTTGTTGAAGCTAATGACCCAGAGGAAAAAATTTCAAGGGGGAGAACCCACTGAGTGGACTCCTTAGCTAATCTGATGGTTGGAAAGAGTCAACAATCCTATATATAGTGCCATCAACTTTTGGGTTGATAACATCTTGGTGGGATATATTACTGAGATCACAATCAACATGATAAGATCATACAATGAGACAGAAAGAGATTTCTTCCAATAACCTTGAGGCCGTTACTTGAATTCTTTAAAGAAGTGGATAAAGATGTTGGTTTGTGAAAAGGGATCCCAAGTATGGAATCTGACGAGTAAATCCTTGTGCGTGGAGGACCTAGGTAATGTCATAATAAATTTTTGAATAATATGGATGAGAATGAGATGATATGTTTTCTATTGATAGTGAGAATGAGCCATAGGGTGGTATCCTAAGGAGTGGAAAAATATTTATGTAAGGAAAGAGAAGAAGGACTACGACGAGAAGAGGAAGTTGCAGCATGACAGGAGGAAGGGACTATGAATTGGTACCACCCCTCGACAGAGAATATTGCGATGAATAGGAATAATATTAGCTTATTTATAAAGATGAAGAGAAAGATCTATATCCATACAATGACTACGACATATTCATGACCCCGTATACCTCTCTAGGGAATCAGGTAAGACCTAAAAGTGCATTGAGGTGTGGTTTGTCAATCATAGTAACAATAATAGTCAAGAGAGTAGTCAAGAAATTCCCACTGGTGGGACATTTAATTCAAAATCAATTATACCCCAAGTAAACAGAATGGCAGGGAGTGATATAAATTTACCTATATTAATTAGGAATGGGTTGGAAGAACCTAAGCAACATTGGGTCCTGTGTGAAGTTGTATGGATAGTACGACAGGTCCAGGATGAGGCTGTAAAAAGAGCTCAGATAATCACAAAATTGAGAGGTCACGATTTTGACCGGTATATGAAATTTTATGTGGTTCTCACAAGGGTTACTCATAAGTCATTGGATTAGATATGAATTGGATTGATCGAAGAATTCAAGGAATCGAAGTATGAATCACAATGTATCATGAAATTAAAAGAAATTAGATAATTTTTTACTGAGACTGTTTGGGACTTGGACCAAAGATTTAAGACTCTGATGGCTAAGGTGAATTTTTAGATGTCAGATGCTCAACATTAAGAATGGGTTATTCCTACTATACTACCGCATATTTGAGTTCCCTTGATGCAACATAATATTGTATCCTAGAGCGAAGCCCTTGATCTTGCTATGAAATTAGAAGCTTCACCAGTTAGAGAAACTAGCGTGGGAATGATGCAAATATAGTCGCATATTTCCAATATAATGTTGCAAATACATGATATCAAGAAAGGGAAATAAATTAAGAAAGAAGTCTGATGTACAAGATATAAAACTGAAGGCCATCATAAAGATTCATGTCCATATTTCTTGAATTATCTTGCATCAGGAGCATCGAACCCGATAAATTCACAAGGAATTCCTTGGTGTATAATTTTCCAAACAAGAGTTCATTGATCAAAGGAATGCTTGTATCTACGGGATATAGTAAGTGCACCTGCTAGATTATATTGTAAATTATGTCGATCTATGGTTCATGGCGATAAATATTGCATAACATACGAGTTACTGCAAGAAAAGACGATCGACACATATCTGATGAAGAATGATGAATAGATACAAGACGAGTGGGCTCAACCACAATATCCTCAACCAAGGGTGAGGGGTGGTCCGTTAATATTTTGAGTATGTGGATGAGGATTTGGTCATGGAAGGGGCCAATTTATTTGTTATAATTGTGGACAACTGGAACATTTTTCTAGAGAATGTACGAAAACCACAATGACATGTTCATATTGTAAAGAATTTGACCACACTATTGAGGATTTCCCACAACTGATTGCTAAATCATAGGTCATAGACCTAGGGAACCATAACCAACCTTAGAATGCAAATAAGAATATTCAAAAGCTTTTTGTTGAACCTAGATAACCTAATATTGTTGCCATAAAGAGAGGAGGGATTGTGACTGGAGGAGATTAAGAAGCACCATGTGTAAGTCTGAGAGATCGACCCTCGATACCAAAGAAAGTACCATTTGATTTTCAAAAAGAAAAGGGAATATTATTTGATGCACATGATTATTTTGTCGACATAAATCAAGCGTCGACATCTTCTATTGTTCCAACATTGGATGATGGACCAATCCTGGAAACACCTCAGAGATTTGAACAATTATTTCAAAGAAATTCAATAGATAAGGTAAGCAAGTTAAAAGAATTATTTAAAATTTGTATATAACTTATAGAAGATAAGGATGCTATGGAATAACTATTGGCTCTAATTGAAGAACCTTAACCAAGTGTGAGACCAGAGAATAAATTTAACCGCGTTGGTAACAGACCAAAAACTGGTCGTGAGTTAAGAATGAATGCCCATATAGGTGATTATCATATGTATTTTATCATACTGTATTTGGGGTCAGATGCTAATATTCTAATAAGACAAACCTGGGAAAGCATGGGAAAGCCAAGACTAGTATGGTCTCATGTTTAGCTATGTTTAGCCAATCAATCGAAGATCTTTCCTATTGGTCAACTTCCATAGGTTCTTGTAAAACTGGAAGGGCTTCGAACCTTTTCTAATTTTGAAGCCATAGACATTGTTGATCATACGAATATGTATCCATGAATTCTAGCGATCCAATGGGATAGTGATAATCAAACAATGATAAACTTTAAAAAGAGAGTGTTGTCATTTGAAGATATGAAAATACGGGTGGTCGTCCCAATTGATCCTCTGGAGGACCAGAGATATGTCGAGCAAGTGAATATTGTAGGACAAGAAGGATATTTGGATAATATTTATAATATTTCCTCTGCAATATATGACTATGTCAACCTGACAACTGATGGTAATGTGATTTAGCGAAGCATTAGCTCCTGTATGTCAAACTCATGAGAAGCTCTAGAGAATTGGCAGAATCGACTACATAAAGTGTCGATGCAAAAGTGTGCAAGAATCATGTATGTGATCTATATACATATGAACGATTTCCTAATTTAGACACATTTCTTATAGAGTTTGAAGAAAAAGTGTTGGAACATCAACACTTGTTAGTGTTGGATGTCGCATTGAAGGCTACACCCTCCGGGTGGTGGCTTTCTCATAAGAAATCTATTTTAGAATGGCCTCAATGTTGATGGCTACTGGAATCAGATTTGGTGAGAATATAATTTTTAATGGAAAAAAATATACAGGATTGACAAATCCTGTTGATTGTATTGAAAATTACCGTGTGACATGGAAGATATCACCACGACAAGAATGGGTTCATTAGTTTATACATATTTTGGATATAATACCACAGAAAGAGTACACATCAGTTTATTTATGATGAGATACTGTAGAATGGGAAGAGATAGATATGAGTTTCACACATACTTTTAGCTTTGTTGATGACAATATCATGATTAATGCTACTCTGCAAGTTATAAAAACCAAGATTTTTTAAGACATCTCGGTGTCAATGTCGAGTTTTCCTCAAAGTAGTGCAATAGTTATGAACTGGATGGAATGCTACAACATAACTAGTAAAACCTAATGATGATGATCCATGTGACATACATCTTCCTGAGTCTAAGTATAGTCGAGTAGTGGAGGGATTAGGCTTATCAAGTGACATATTTTTTAAGCCCCTTAGAACAAAGAAGGTGGATATTGGTTCTCTAGAAAATATGAAAATTTCCAATATTGAAGACTATTGGGATGATGCGATAGTAGGGAAAATTACAGACTTATTGCATGAATTCCAGGATCTATTCCCTACTAAGTTTTCAGAGATGAAGCGAATTATTGGTGATCTAGGAGAAATGAAGATTCCTCTGAAGCCCAACGCAAATTTACCTGTCAAACAGTGACCGTACAGACTCAATTTGAGATACAAAGAGAAGGCCAAGATAGAGTTAGACAGATTGTTAGATGCAGGAATTTTATAACCTATCGAGGAATCTGAATGGATTATCCCTATGGTTGTTCAGGACAAGAAAAATGACAAATTCTAAATTTTTGTTGACCTGCGGAAATTAAACGATTCCTACCTGCTTGATCCATTCCTGACCTCATTCACAGATGAAGTGTTGGAGAACATCATAGGACAAGAAGTATACTCGTTTACTAATGGATTTCATGGCTATCATCAAATAATAATTGCAAAGGAAGTTCTGTACAAGTCAACCTTTGCGATAGAGTGAGGATTCTTCCAATACACAGTAATTCCTTTTGGACTAAAGAATGCCCCTGATATTTTTTCTAGAATAGTAGTAGCTTCATTTAAATTTTTCATCCATAAAATTCTTGAAGTATATTTTGATGATTGGACGGTCTATGGGTTGGTGAAAAATCATATTGAGAGTCTTATAATGATGATACAGTTTCATATTTCTCTGAAAAATCTAATTTTTTTCTCCTTTTGGTATCTTGTTGGGTCATGTGGTGTGTTGAGATGGAATATTGATGGGACCTACCAAGATTGTAATTATTGTAGACCTACTTCCATCCACGATAGTGAAATAGTTGAGAACTACCTTGGGGCATACAGGGTATTATAGAAAATTTATCAAAGGATAGGTGTAGTGGGGATTTTTCCCATACTACATGCAAATGCACCAACCTTAGCTCTGTCATGTACCCACACTCCATTTACCTATGGAATTAAAAATTTCATCAAAAACCATTTTTGTTCATTGAAAAAAAGGGCATGCGGTGAAATACTTCTCAAAATTTCCAACATTGTCATGCTCCCTCCT
This sequence comes from Pseudotsuga menziesii, assembly GCA_001517045.1. Taxonomy (NCBI): domain Eukaryota; kingdom Viridiplantae; phylum Streptophyta; class Pinopsida; order Pinales; family Pinaceae; genus Pseudotsuga; species Pseudotsuga menziesii. Next base: position 594,517 of record LPNX011094084.1, read on the forward strand.
ATCTTCCATTGATTAGTTCAATGATCTGCAAGGAAAGATCTCAAAGGAGATCGGACGACAGAGAGAAAATGCGATGGAAATCAATGATAAAAAATTGTTCCGCATTCCAAATCAAATCAACGGCTCAGAATCATCCCACAAAAATTAACGGCGGGGAAAACTTGAATCGCAGAATCGTGGAATATTTAAATTGTGATCTTGCATCCCACATCCTACATGTAGAAAGGAAGTTGCAGAGGTAAAATTGCGTAGAGCATAATTTACCGAATTTCGTTTCCGCATCCTGCATCCTACAAGTTGTGGAAGGAAAACTGCAGAAATCGAGATCTGCGAAACCTGCATCCCGCAAGTTGCAGAAATGAATTTTTCTAGCAAAAAATTCAACTTTTTAACTGAAGTATTGGATCGATTTGATCATCTAGTCCATCACCAATTCAACCAATATAACCCTACAACTTAATTTAAAATGCATTGAAGGAAACATACATAGATGCATACAATTGCAGTCATACAATGGATCAACTGATCAATTCAACACATTAAACATCTTAATTTTTATTCCATCAAGCAATTACAGATGCAGAGTTGAACATAGGGATAATATAGAATGCATTGAACTTAAAACGTACACTGATGTGTAAACATACAATATAAATAGGAAGCAAATACATCCATTAAGCATTCAACATGTTCATCATAATTCATTAAACAAATTTAGTTGTAGAAATTGCACACAAGAAATACTTATCTTGAAAAGAAATTGTCCACAACCAGCTATGTTCCTACAATGTTCCACCCAACTATAAGCCAATGTGCTCATCAATCTCTCAGTAGCACTGCCACCCCTAAGTTGGGAATGATTTCCGCAAGGAATAAGGGACACTAGCAGGCTCACACATAGCCAAAGATACAGCAAAACCAAGCCAATCCAACACAGTTAGGATTATCAGGCTTACATAGGAAATGGTTCACACATAGTCGAAATTCACACAAGACACAGTTGGGCCAACTACCAGTTCAGTTTATCAGGCTGGAAAGGAGGTGGAAAGATTAACTGCTAGGATAGTGAGCTCAATCCCAGAGCTATGGACACTTGCACGAAATCTAGCCTGGATTCTAAAGCATCTGCACAGCCAACACCAGGAATCATTCCCTTCTCTGCTCCACACTCCCTCAGGATATGCCTTCCCTCTCGAGTTCTATCCCAGCTGTACAAAAAAGAAATCATCCCCCCAAATTTGTCTCTGAGTTTCCTTTTTACACTAGGTTCATCAGGCAGGTCTAGACTACATTTCCATTTCCCCAAGCCACTTCAGATACCACACAAGGATGTACATACATCGATTACATTTTTGGGATTAAGGAAATGTTACAGAGGCCAACAAGGATGTACACACAACGGTCATAGTTCTAGGTTCAAGAAAACATTACATAGGCCAAGGAATGCATGCACACACAACAATTACAAATTTCTAAGCATTGCATGAGATAGATCAACTGATACAATCACAAAATCCAAATATTCTTGCTAGTTTATCAGTAAAACATGGTTTATGGGTATGCACGTTCAAGAAAATGATTGGCATACAAGGAAATTGTGAAGGAGGAAACAAAACTAACGTGAAGGATGAAACTTTGAGAGGTTTTTCTGCATGAGTCTCCGTGCTTGAATGAAAAACAAATGAATGAATGAATAAATGATCCATCAACAAAACGTCCTTCCATTTTTTCCAGAACATGGGGGAAGGTGAAACATGAATGCATGAGGGAATGGCATGCATTTTTGGGTGTTTTTCTTTCCCATGCAATAAAAAACATGATTTTCAGAAATGGTGCTCTTCCCATTTCAAATTTCTTCCAAAATTCTTCCCATTCCCACCAAACGACTCACAATTAAACATTCCCCCCTTATCCTTGGGAAAATTATGCCCCAATCTATTTAATGTTTGCGGCGCATAGCTAGCTATAGGTTCTTAATTAATTTGTATTTTACATGATGTCCTAGCATACCATTCCTGGCTAGCACATAAACCATTGTCGTTGATTAAAACCGTCGAACATAAACACAAAATCAATGGCAGGGCCTTGGCCTTGATCTCCTTGCCATGATTTAATACAATATTCACATCATTTGAAATTTAATATCATGGGGTCAAAAATCGAGGTGTTACATTCCCCTCCCCCTTCAATAGCACTGTCCTCAGTGCTTAACAATTTAAAAAAATATAAAACTACACTAGCACCACCCTTAGTGCTTTGAAAAAATTGAACCAACAATAAATGTGCCAGTCACATGGAATCCTCTAGCTCCCACATAGCCTCTTCAGGACCATAATGCTTCCTCTACACCTTTATCTGTCCGATGGCACAACCTAGAACTCTTCCAAGTCCTTGATTGCATGCATCAACATGCACCGCGTGATCTTCTTCTGGGCCTTAGAGAATCCTTCTCCTCAACTTGGAACATTTCCAATTCCTTTGGAAACCAACAACACCTATGCCCAAGCCTCAAGCAATCAATCAATTCATGTGTTAGTATTCACAAGATTTTCCAAAATCATAAATGAATCACATGCACATGTATATCGACATAGAATCAATCAAAACAAATTGTCAAGTGAACCAAATAATTAGCTGCATAAGTATCTTCTTATGGTTCCACAGGTGTTCAACTTGGTTTTATACAACCATGTCATTCACAACCCTGCCCCACCCCATACCTGGGTGTGCATTAAAGGGTAGCCAAATTTATACAAGCCTTAGATTACCTACAAATATATTTTAATCGAGATCTAGAAGCTCTGCTTCAGATCCCAACACCCCTCTGGGTGCTTAATAGAAGCTCTGCTTAAGCCTCAACAATTCCTCCCAACGCTGACTAATGCTTAGACGCTTACTTTCTAGGAACCATAACAGATTAAGTCACGTGTCAGATTCATTTTCGTAGGATTTATTTCTTAACAAGATTCTCAAAATATCAGTTGAATCATTATGTACATGTGTTTTCACAGAAATTCAACAAAGATGTGCTAAGTAATCAAATACTTATATGTGTAGAAGTTTGTGGTCATTGTTAGCCCAGCTTCAGAGCCTAACACCTCCTTGGTGCTTAATGACAGCTCTAGCATACGGTCCTAGCACCATTCCCAGGTGCTCACCAATGCTCAGGCACTTACTTTCCAAACACCATAATACCTAAGGTTTATTCTCTTCACGGAACCCCCACTCTCGTGAAAGTCCCCTTATGGCGTGAATGTGTTCAGAAATAATTCTATCTAGATGTCTTACTCCCTGGGCATCCCCTGTGATCCATATCGGTGCCTAGATGGTAGGGGGGAACAGAAGCTATGTACCCTCGTACATGCTTCCAGAGGAGTCATATTTCTCAAATGCATCCTCCCAAGAGCTATGTACTCCAAGGGCTTACCACCATCATCTCACCTGTGTTACATACGAGCATGTAGTGTATATGAGAGTTCATCATAAAATTTCAATATTAGGTTTCTAGACCTATTCCAAAGACATCCCTCCAATAAGCTATTTCCACCCCGTACATCCTTCCAAGGAGCCATGTAAACCCAATACATCCTTCCGAGGAGTTATGTATCCCAAACACATCCTTCTGAGAAGCTATGTACTCCAAGGGAGTACTTCCACCATCTCACCTGCGTGACATTCAAGTATGCATTTTACATGAGATGTCGTCATAAAATTGTAATCATATATTTTTTAATCTATTTCATGCATGGATAAATTTCCCATTATCAAATGATCAATAACATTGATAGTCAAATCAAAATTCGAATTCACAATTCTGTTTCCCACTGAAAATTGGATTTTGTAACCATGAGGTCATCCTCATAGTGTTTGTCTTTTGCAAATGGGGATTAATCATCCCTAACATACATATGATGCCCAAAACCTGGACATTCACATACAACATGTCATCTTGACACCATTTTAGATAAGCGAAACAGTTAATAATATTTACCTAACAATCATCAACAAAATTTAAAATATGAAGTTCAAAATCTATTTTGTTCAAAAGTTAGATTTTAGTCATGAGATCCTTCTCATAGCGCATGGCAGTTTCATGCCTTGGTTTCATTGGGAACAACCATGTTTCTCTGCTCAGGTCATTCTATCCGAGTCTTCAAGAAGTCCTCGTGTGTATGCCTATACACATAAGGGCCATTTATTCATGGAACTATAAGTTCACATGCAGGATTCCTCAACCCATACCTAGACTCAACTTTGCCTGCAAAATCTTCTTCAGTGATCTTCCTGCAATACCCTGCAAGTCCCACCAAATATATTACATCTGTTAAATTTCTTAAAGCAGGCCAATTCATTATGGCCTCAATCTTTTCAAGGTCTCCAGAGATTCCTCTATCTGAAATAATGTGACACCAATGATGAATTCTACTTCATAGAAGCCACATTTTATCAAACCTGCAACAACTTATGCTTCCTGAGCAATTTCAAAGTCAGCCTCAAATGTTCCACATGTTTTTCCCCATTCTCAAAATAAATCAGAATTCCATCAAGGAAAAAAAGAACAAACCTGTCCAGATACTTACTGAAAACATTATTCATGAGGCATATGAATGTAGCTAGTGCATTTGTGAACCCAAATGGTACCAGTACAAACTCATAAGATGCATACCTTTCTCTGTAGGCGGTCTTATGAACATATTCATCCTTGATCCTTACCTGTTGGTCACTAGACCTTAAGTCAATCTTGGAAAATAGTTTTGCTCTTCTTATTCGTTCCAAGGGGTCAACACTTCTAGGAAATTGATACTTGTTCTTCATAGTGACTTTTTTCAACTGTTTATAATCAATACATAACCAGAGTATATCATCTTTATTTTTCACAACCAGGGATGGTGTTTTCCAAGAAAACACACTCGGTCTGAGGTACTTCTTTCCTGCAATTCCTATAGCTGCATTATTAGCTTCAGCGTTTCTGATATGCTCACCATACAAGGCATCTAGGATACTGGTGCTGCTCCCGATGCAATTTCAAGGGTAACATTAGTGTCACTCTTCACTGGAATTTAATCAGGAAGAACATTCCCTACTTCCTATAACATATGAAACCCCTCCAATCTAGGAGTACCATTCTTTGCTCTCTCCAAAACATGAGCTGCATATAGCCTGTGACCTTTCCCATAGAATTTCTTCAGTTGCATTGCAGAAGACTTTCTTCCCAAGATTACTTTTGGAAATCCTTTCACAACCCTTAGGTTGACTTCTTCATCCAAGCACTCAAAATTCTTGTTGTAATAATCAATATTTGCTATATGTTCTTCCAACCAATCCATTCCAATGAGGACATCATATAATTTAAGTGGAAAAATATTCAGATCAACCCAGCTGACCAACCCATCCATGAGTAATGGCCATTTTGTTACCACCTCACTGACTTTCTTCTTGATTCCAATGGCTAGCTATACTAACCATGATCTTCTATGCTTTGATTCCTTCAAAGTGCCTATCTCAACAAGTCTAGGGGTGATATAGTTGTGAGTCAATCCAGGGTCAACCAAAACATAAACAGTCTGTTTAGAAATATCACCCTCAACTTCCACCATAGTCAAGTTATGACCTGCCCGGTGGTCTTCTAACACTACAAAAATTTTAGGAATGATCCCTACTTCCTAACCCATAGTTTCATCTTCTTGGGTGCTAGGGACTTTACCCTCATGTGGCTTAGTCTCAAGTGGACGATTCCTACACAGATGGGGTCCTTCACATCCCCAACATTTGGGTGGTTCCTTTAGATTTTTCCCCATCACTCTGGTCGGCTCAATCACAACTTGTGATGGATTCCTTCACTACTTTAGGAGGTGAGAAGGTTTAAAACATTTCTTCCTTAGTTTAATCTTCTCATTTTTCTCGTGGGATTTTTTCCTACTTCCTTCTGCCTCTGTTAACTGATGCCCATAGTTTATCTGCCTTTGGAGATCTGTCACATTCTGCAACATGGCTGTAATCAACTGGTTTTGTTCTACCATAGCTTTGAAGAACCTTTTATTTTCTTCCTTGCAATCTTGTAACTCTATCCTCAAGCTTCTTATGGTAACTGCAACATCTGAATAACTCTCTTGTTTGTTATATTTTTAACATTTTAAGCCATATGATCTTAGGATATTATCTGAGAGAATAACAAGCACAAAAATCAAACACAAGAGACAATGAACAAAAAAAAATTCCTTGGGGAAACCATAAATGAGATAACCCCACAACTTCCTCAAAGATAGAATCAACACCAAAAGTAAAACCCAAAAATAGCAAGATGATCTCCTGACAGGTAGTAGTCTCTCTCTCTCTTGTCCCATCTTCTTCTTTCTCTCTCAGTTATGCGCTACAACTGAGTGTGAGTGAATGTGTGATAAATAGAGAGGATCCCTCTCTATTTATACTAGTTCCCGACTTGACAATAACTCACTAGGGATGATTTCTCTAGGAGAGTCTAATAACCCTAGGGCCCCACAACTGCGGGGACTTTAACCCTTGATCAATGAGAAGAGTTACACTCTATGACTTTACATAACTTGTTTACATTATTGAATATCCCAATAGGAACATCGGGGCATGACATGACTCAATTACATTACATATACTTCTCGGAATAAACATTGGGGTACAATACATAAGATATACAAGTGAATACATTCCGAAGTTACAAATACATCAACATTCCCTCTTAACTAGAAAGGTATTCTCTCGACACAATTTATCAACACAAGTCTTCTTCTCTGTATCATCTAGATCATCTTCAAGTCATCTTCATATTCAAGTCTAGATCGTCATTGGATCTGGATCATTACTGTATCTGGATCATCCCTGGATTTGCATCATCACTGGATCTAGATCATCACTAGATCTAGATCATCACTGCTGGATCATCACAGGTTCATCATCACTGGTGCTATCTCAATTCTACTCATCACAGGAAGTTCTACAAAACCATCCCTTTTTCATGCTGGTTGTAGGCCTAGGCTCTAGGTAGTTCTTCATCTTCTTCATCACTTATATTTGACCCAATCAGAAAGGCCCGCCCAAAACTTACATCTGATCATGGGATGAACACATCAACCATGTCCGAAAGGCACACCCATCACTCACATATGACCATGGGATAAACACATCAACCACGTCAGAAAGGCCTAGCACTCACATCTGACCATGGGATGAACACATCAACCTTGTTAGAAAGGCCCAGCACTTATATCTTACTATGGGATGAACACATCAACCATGTAAGAAGGGCTCAACGCTTATATCTTACCATGGGATGAACACGTCAACCATGTAAGAAGGGCTCAACACTTATATCTAACTATGGGATGAACACATCAACCATATTAGAAGCGCTCAGCACTTATATCTGACCATGGGATGAACACGTCAACCATGTTAGAAGGGCTCAGCAATTATATCTTACCATGGGATGAACACATCAACCATGTAAGAAAGGCTCTGCACTTATATCTGATCATGTGAGATGAAGACATCCTGCAGTCACATCAGAATTGCTCAGCACTCATATCTAATCATGTGATATGAACACATCTTGCAGTCACATCAAAATGGCTCAACACTTATATCTGACCATGGGATGAACACATCAACCATGTCAGAAAGGCTCACGAACTCATCACTTCCCTTTGGAGGGAACCTCGATCTGGAGAACACCAAGATTCTCCCTAAAGTATTCAAACTTCAATCTAGCTAATGGTTTGGTTAACACATCAGCTATATGCTTGTTCATCACAACATACTGGAGCTTCACTGCTCCTCTCTGCACCATATCCCTGATATAGTGATATTTTATCTCAATATGCTTCGACTTCTCATGGAAAACTGGGTTCTCTGACAACTTCACAGAACTCTGATTGTCGCAATATATGCAAGTAGAATCCAACTAGAGATCAAACAAATCATACAGTAGCTTCCTAATCGACACTGCCTCATAGCTAGCCAAACAAGCTGCAACACACTCTGCTTTGGATATACTCAGTTCCACACAGGATTGATTCCTGCTAAACCACGAGATCATACCTGATCCCATACTGAAGAAACACCCTGAAGTGCTCTTCCTATCAATGGAAATTCCTGCCCAATATGAATCCACATAACCTTCCAGGTTAATCTTCTGATTTTCCTCATACTTGAGCCCATAATCAACTGTACCCTTCAGGTACCTCAGAATATGATTTGCAGCAATCAAGTGAACATGTCTTGGATCTATCAGGAACTGGCTCAATGTGTTCACAACAAAGCAAATATCTAGTCTTGTATTCGTTAGGTACATCAAGGACCCAATCATTTGACGATACACCGTAGCATCAACTGAATCAGATGAAGCATCACTCAATAGCTTCAGGTTCGATGCCATACGTGTGGTCATGGCCTTGTAGTCCATCATCCTGCACATCTTCAGGATCTCTACTGCATACTTCCCTTTTCCAAGGGATATTCCATCTACATTCTGCCACACCTCCATGCCTAGAAAGTAATGCATCATACCCAAGTCCTTCATTTTGAACTCGACAGCAATCTTCCTCTTCATATCACTAATAAAACCATCTTTTCCTATCAGCACCAGATCATCTACATATAGTAGGAGTATCATTGGGTTCCCTTCTTCAACCTTGTAGTAAAGGTTGGAATCCTCTTTACTCTTGGTAAAGCCCAAACTGGATACGAAGCTATCAATTCTTCTGTACCATGTCTTGGGTTCCTGTTTCAAACCGTACAGAGCTTTCTTCAATTTACACACATGAATCTCCCTGTCATGTGTCTCAAAACTGAGTGGCTACTCCACATACACTTCCTCTTCCACTACACCATTCAAGAAAGCAGTCTTGACATCCATCTAGTGTATCTTCCATTTCATTACTATAGCCAGAGAAAGTACTGATCTGATGGAAGTGTATCAGGCTACAAGTGAAAAAGTATCTTCATAATCTATTCCTTGTTTCTGGGAGAATCCACGAGCCACAAATATTTCTTTATATTTCTCTATGATACCATCTGCAGCATGCTTGATCTTGTAGATCCATTTGGAAGTTACAACAGACTTCCCCTCTAGTCTTGGGACAACATCCCAAACATCATTCTTCATGATTGATTGATACTCTTTGATCATAACATCCTTTCATTCTTTCTTTTCTATTGCTTCTTCATAGTTGGAAGGTTCTTTATCAATGAAGTCACATAATAGGGCTATGTAACCAGAGCAGGATCTCGTTCTTTTCCTTTCTCTGTGTGTCTTTTCTGGAGCCCCGTATCTTTCTACACCTTGGATAGCCTCTTGTACCCATGCAAGTTTCCTCTTGTGAGGATTATTCTCTTGAGGTGGATCTACCGATTCCTGAGGTTCTTCCATTTCTTGATCTTCTTCTGCAGTTGCCTTGTTCATAGTTGTATTACGGATTCTGGTTACTTCTGATTCTTCAGAGTCTTCAATGGGTCTTTTTCTAGACTTGATGTAAGCTGATTCTTCATCAAATGTTACATCTCTGCTAATGTCGGTTTTCTTGAATCCTGGGTGTTAGAATAATCAACCCATAGTTAGCTACCTTAGACATTAATTAATCCATTTTTGTCTTATTTGCCTAGTTTCCATATTCCACCTTATGCAAGTTGTCATCTACACATCCATAGTGGTCAAACTTGCTAATTTTGAGTCATGGAGCACTTGGGAAACCTCCTGGAATCAAATCTGCTTTATTCATGGCCTCCCTAGCGCATGTCTGCTTTTTCTGCTTTATTTCCTTCTTTTTCAGTGTTTTAAGGTAATTGGGAAAGTTTGACTAGGTGAAGTTATCTTGTTTTTTGTCCTCCGCATCCTCCACTCTTTTCTCCTATGAAAAGCATGTATGAGTTGTCCTTACATCCACTATTAGCTTTCCTAATTTATTTTTCCAATTCGTGAGCTCCTAGACAGTTTTGGAAACTGCTTTATGCACCTATGGGGGATTTTCTTAGATTTAGTAAGCCTGCTTTTGACTAGATTCGAATGGCATCTTCATGCATTCGAATCCCTCATGTAATTATTTATTCTGGTAGCCTATGACTTCATAGGGTTGTCTATTGTACACTTATTCAATACAGTTTAGTGTTCAACTCCATTATTCAGTCTCCTTTGTGAGTAATTTGCATGTGTAATTGGCAATTGTTGTGAGTGTAATTGTTCTAAAACCTGGGTTCAATTTCCACATGGTATCAAAGCCTTTGTAGATCGATTTATCTCCTTCCAAATTGTTTTGCAGGTTCGACATCATTGACTGGGATCATTCTGCTGACTGACGGGACAATTTCTGAGCTATGGATCAATCTCAGAAGATCATCTTGACTCCATTTAATTTCTTTGAATGGAAAGTAGAGATGGAGATACTGTTGAGAGTGAAAGGCCTCTACAGAGTGACAATGGAAACAGAAGCAGAGCCCAATGCAGCTATAGAGAAGATAAAATGGCACAACAGGAGGGATGAGGACTATGGTCTCCTGTGTCTGAGTATATCCAGAGACCTCCGTTTCCATGTTGATGGATTGGCATCACCGAATGAAGTATGGGAGAAGCTTGTTGATATTTTTGGAAATACAGATGAGATGAGGGGACATCAAATTGAAAATGAATTGACCTCCCTGAGTCCCAATAGCTTTGAATCCCTACAACTCTATTTTTCCAAGTTCAAAGCACTTGTTTTGCAGCTAAAACAATGTGGGATCGAAAAGAAAGATGATCAGCTAGTCTTGGCCATACTCTCGAAGCTTGGCCCTGACTGTTCAGTGTTTTTTTTACCTTCAATGCCACAAAGTTGACAGCTCGAGCCTGGAAGATGCCTAGCCTGGCAAATTTCATGGAATCTCTCACACAAGAACAAGATAAGTTGGTGATGATGGGCACCATCAAAACTTCCAAAGACCAAGCTCTGGTTGCTGGAGATTCAAGGGTGGATTCAAAAAGAAAGAAGAAATCTAAAAAGCCACCTGAGAAAAAGAGAGACAAGAACAAGTCTCCGGAGGAGCCTCAAGGCTCCAAGAAGAACTACCAGAAGAAGAAGAACAAAGGAGAAATGAGCAAGTGCGCATACTGCAGTAAGGGCAATCATTCTGAGAGCTCCTGCATGAAGAAGCAAATAGACATACTGACCCAACTCCTAGAGAAGAATGGCATCTCCCTTCTAGACAGCTCAAAGAAGAGGGAAGGAGGATCAAGTTCAGAAGACAGAGAGAGAGTTCATGCATTGGTTGCTGGAACATCAAGCTCACCTAGTTTCATCATTGATTCTGGAGCTTCAAGACATATGGTTTTGACCAAGGAGGCATTCACCTCACTTGACATGTTGAAAGGTCCACCAATAGTATTGGGAGATGACTCTCTCACTGAAAGTTTGGGCAAAGGGAGGATTTATCTTGATCATGGTAAGTTCAGCAATGTGTTGTATGTTCTAGGTCTTACCTCTAACCTCTTATCAGTGTATCAGATGACCCACACAGGGTCTCCAAAGAAGGTCATATTCTCCCCTGATGAATTTGATATCACAGAGATCTCAAGTGGTAAAGTCATTGTAAAAAGAGTTACAAATCATACTTCGAAGGTATACATGTTTTCACACTTCCTACCATACTCAAACCCCTCTACTCTTCTGATTCATGCTAATGAGGCAAGCAAGCTTTGGCATGAAAGATTTGGCCACTTAAATTACAAGTATCTTTCTAATATTAGTGAAAAATAAATGGTCATAGGGTTACCAAAGATTAAATTTTCCAAAGGAGTCTGTCAAGGTTGCATCCTAGGAAAACACCCAGAGCATACATTTGAGAGAGCTAGTCATGAGAGAACCTCTGCACCTCTTGAGTTGATCCACAGTGATGTTTCTAGCCCATTCCCTCATATGTCAATGAGTCAGGCCAAATATGCATTGAATTTCATAGATGACTTTTCTAGGTATTGCTGGGTTTACTTCCTGAAACACAAGTCTGAAGTTTTTGGCCTCTTCAAAGTCTTTAAGGCTTTGGTTGAAAACCAGTATGGGAGGAAAATCAAGGTCCTCAGATCTAACAATGGTGGTGAGTATGTCAAGTCTGAGTTTATTCAAAATTGTGCAGATGCAGGTATTCAGATGCAGCATTCTATCCCTTACACACCACAACAGAATGGTGTTGCTGAGAGGAAGAACAGATCACTGAAAGAGATGGCAACCTACATGATGGAGGCTAAGACTTTTCCACCAAAGTACTGGGCCGAAGCTATAAAATATGCAGCCTATATCCAGAATAGGGTGCCTCATAAACAGCTTGATGGTATGACTCCTTTCGAAGCATGGAGTGGGCACAAGCCAGATGTGACCCATTTCAGGATTTTTGGCTCAAGGTCTTGGGCTAGAATTCCAATAGAAAAGAGGAAGGCTTTGCAGCCCCAAATCCAAGAGTGTCTATTTGTTGGGTAATCTAAAGATTCAAAAGGGTACAAGATGATCAATTTGAGTACAAACAAATCCTTCATTGAAAGGTGTGTTTAGTTTCAAGAAGAGCCCCTAGCAGCAGTGGAAGTTGGAGAATCCTCTTCACCACCAGAACCTCTGAATGTAAGTGAAGAGATAGTTGAACATGTTGATTCTGATATGTCTGATGATGATGGTTTTATTGCAAATCCTAACAGCCCTACAAGGCCAAATGGGCAGCCAAGACCATTCATGCAGCTAGAGAACTAGCTGGAAATCCTAATGACCCTAAGAGGACTAGATCTCAATTTGAGAGTGCTCTGTGCATGAAAGATCCTATGTTTCCTGAGAAATGCTATCTGATGATTGAATCATATCCACAAACATATGAAGATGTAGCAAAAGATCCAAGATGGCAAGCAGCCATGAAGGAATAGTTCAGCTCACTCCAGAAGAGCAACACTTGGGAGCTGGTTGATCTTCCCCCAGGGAGGAAGGTAGTTCATTGTAAGTGGGTGTACAAGACCAAATTTGCTGCTGATGGTTCACCTCTGAAGTACAATGCTAGATTGGTAGCCAAGGGCTACTCACAAGTTCAGGGCATAGATTACAACAAGACCTTTGCACCAGTGGCAAAGATGGACTCCATCAGGATAGACTTAGCCATTGCAGCTTCAAAGCAATGGGAAGTACATCACATGGATGTAAAGTGTGCCTTCCTGAATGGAGATGTCACTGAAGAGATATACATGCAGCAGCCTTAAGGATTTTCTACTAACCCATCTCTTGTGTGCAGGCTAAAGAAGTCATTGTATGGGCTTAAGCAAGCCCCCAGGGCTTGGCATTAGAGGAATTTTGGGGTCTAAAATGGGCCTCCTAAGGAAAATAATAAAATAATAGTTAAAATAATAAAATAATATTGATTAATTTTGGAGGAAGAAAGAAAAAAATTTCTTTTTGTGTTCATATTTTCGACATATCTCCCTGTGTTTTTACTCAAATTTTGATCAGGAGAGCTCGTTGGATGTGGAATTTGATTCTGCATCCAACGAGTACCCACACTGCATACTTTTGATGGACCCCGCTGCCCCAAAAACAAGAAATACCTGAAAAAATGTGATGATGACATCATCATCACATTTTTTCAGGTATTTCTTGTTTTTGGGGTAGAGGAGTCCGTCAAAAGTATGCAGTGTGGGTACTCGTTGGATGCGGAATCAAATTCCGCATCCAACGAGCTGTCCCGATCGAAATTTGAGTAAAAACACAATGAGATATGTCAAAAATACGAACAAAAAAAGTAGTTTTTTTTAATGGCAAATATGTCAATTCAACCATTATGGTTGACTTATTTTATTGAAATTCTATTGGTTCTTGAATTCCAACTCACAAAAAATTATTTTGGCATGTTTTATTATAAGGCCCATTTTAGACCCCAAATTTCCTCTAATGTGGTATGCCAATATTGATAGCTTTCTGCTATCACTGAATTTTGTTTGATGCAAATTAGATCCAAATGTCTATTTGAAGCTGATTAATGGTTCATTAATGATCATTGTTTTATATGTTGATGACCTTCTCATTACAGGAAGCTCAAAGGATGAAATTGCTTCCTTGAAGGATGCAATGAACTATGCCTTCTCCATGACATATTTGGGGCTATTGAGCCAATTCTTGGGGCTCGAGATTGCTCAAACCAAAGCTGGAATCAAAGTGCATCAGTCCAAGTATGCCTTGGATTTGCTAAAAAAATTCAAAATGAAGGATTGCAAGCCAAGCAAGACTCCTTTCCTTTCAGGAGTGAAGCTTGAAGAAGTTGATTCTTCACCTGTGGTAAACAATACACTGTATAGGCAATTGATTGGATGTTTGTTGTATCTTACACATACTAGACCTGATATTTATTATGCAGTAAGTGTGGCTTCAAGATACATGGATCAACCTCATGATATCCATTGGAAAGCAGCCAAAAGGATCCTTAACTTTATTCAGGGAACAAGGACACATGGGATCTTCTATAAAGCTAAATCTGATCTTGATTTGATTGGGTTTACTGACAGTGATTGGGCTGGTGGCAACACAGATCGAAATTCTACATCAGGATATGTGTTCATGCTTGCAGAAGGCCCAATCAACTGGTCAAGCAAGAAACAGAGTGCTGTTGCACTCTCATCTACAGAAGCAGAGTACAGAGGAGTTGTAAATGAAACAACTCAATGTTTATGGTTGCATGGGTTACTTGGAGAGTGTGGCTTCAAATCAGAATACTCAACTACTATCTACTGTGATAATCAGAGTACCATTCAAATATGCAATAATCCAATTCGGAATCAGAGAACCAAACACATTGAGATCCATATGCACTACATCAGACAGCTTGTGCATGGTGGCACCATTCACCTACTCTTCTGTTCATCTTCAGAACAAGCAGTTGATATATTCACCAAAGTTTTTTATGAGAAGACATTCAGTAATCTCAAATCACTGCTGGGGATTGCTGATCATGCTATGAAGCATGAGTGATGACAAGATTTCCAAATTTTGTTTTACAGTCCATGTTTAAGGGAGGATTTTCCCACTGGGTTTTTGCCTCTTTCCTTGGTTAAATGGACATGCAGTATGTAAAGGGTGACTAAGACTTGTTGCTAGGCCCTATAATTTTCTGATATATTACTTATAAGTCAGGCTAAGGGGGGGTTTTATAATAATAAACCCATAGTTAGCTACCTTAGACATTAATTAATCCATTTTTGTCTTATTTTCCTAGTTTCCATATTCCACCTTATGCAAGTTGTCATCTACACATCCATAGTGGTCAAAATTTCTAATTTTGAGTCATGGAGCGCTTGGGAAACCTCTTGGAATCAAATCTACTTTATTCCTGGCCTCCCTAGCGCATGTCTGCTTTTTCTGCTTTATTGCCTGCTTTTTCAGTGTTTTAAGGCAATTAGGAAAGTTTGACTAGGTGAAGTTAACTTGTTTTTTGTCCTCCACATCCTCCACTCTTTTCTCCTATGAAAAGCATGTATGAGTTTTCCTTCCATCCACTATTAGCTTGCCTAATTTATTTTTCCAATTCATGAGCTCCTAGACAGTTTTGGAAACTGCTTTATGCACCTATGGGGGATTTTATTAGATTTAGTAATCATGCTTTTGACTAGATTCGAATGGAATATTCATGCATTCGAATCCATCATGTAATTATTTATTGTGGCAGCCTATGACTTCATAGGTTTGGCTATTGTACACTTATTCAATACAGTTTAGTGTTCAGCTCCATTATTCAGTCTCCTTTGTGAGTAATTTGCATGTGCAATTGGAAATTGTTGTGAGTGTGATTGTTCTAAAACCTAGGTTCAATTTCCACACTGGGAAGTATATTATGTAAGCCTTCAAGCTCTCAAAGTATCCCACAAATATACCCTTCTTTCCTGAAGGATCTAACTTTGTCCTCTTTTCTTTTGGAATGTGTATGTACACTGGACAACCAAATATTCTGAGATGGATGACTTCTGGGTTCTTGTTAGAAAATACTTCTTCAGGTGTCTTGCTCTCGATTACTCTGTGTGGAGTATGGATCTGTACATACACAGCTGTTCTGGCAGCTTCTTCCCATAGATGCATAGGAAGGTCTTGATCATGAAGCATTGTCTTTGCTGCTTCCATGATAGTTATGTTCTTTCTTTCTACAACCCCATTCTATTGTGGATTATATGGAGTGTTCAACTCCCTCTTAATCCCTAAATCTCTGCATAATTCTTTGAATTCACTTGATGCGAATTCTCTGCCATTATTTGATCGAAAGATCTTGATCTTCTTCTCTGTGTGGTTCTCGATCAAGGATTTGAATTCTTTGAATTTGCTGAATACTTCATCCTTTTTCTTCATGAATTATATCCATGTCATCCTAGAAAAATCATCAATGAAAGAAACATAATATACATACCCACTTAGAGAACTGGATGACATTGGACCGCATACATCGGAGTGGATGATTTCTAAGATTCATTTTGCCTTGCTCTCACTACTTGGAAATGTCTTCTTTGTGTTATTTCCTTTCACACATCCTTTGCATGTACCTGCATTTATGGAATACCTTAAACAACTTTTATTGCAAGTGGTAGTGCCATGTATTGCACATGTGCAAGCCTTCTATGCCACAGTTCATTTGGTTCTACTGAGTCATGAACCAAAGCTTGTTCTAGTTGGCCCTTCAATTTGTATAGTCATCCCTCTTGTTCTCCAATTATTATTTCATCGTCAATAGTCTTTCCTTTTGGCCATCTATAAATGCAAACCTTATGCCTTTTGCATCCAATGCAAAGATGGAGATAAGGTTCTTCTTTAGTCCTGGTACAACAGGGAAATCCTTCATTTTCAAAGACTTTCTACAGTCTAATTTGTAGGAGGATTCTCCACTACCTTTTACTGGATACTGGTAGTCATCCCCAAGTTTCATCTTGTGGGGTGATTCATGTTCTGATAGTTTCACAAATGATTCTTTGAATCCTGTCATGTGTTTAGAAGCCCCATTGTCTATGAGCCAATAATTGCTTCTGTGTGTGATGTTTCCCATGAGAACGGAAATCAAAACATATTCTTCATCACTTGAAGAATCATCATTGTCTTGTTTGATTCTATTCTTGGAAGGATCATCATCTTCTGCAGCATGAGCATGATTTCTTTTCTTGTTTCCTTTATTCTTGTGAGAGCCATTTTTGTTCTTCGGACAGTCTCTAGCATAGTTTCCTCTTTCATCACATGTAAAGCATCTGAATTTAGGTAGATTCTTGTTATATCTTCTAGGATTAAAGTTCTTACCTTGGTGATGGTTTGTTTTTCTCTTCTTGGATTGTACTGTGAGAGCTTGATCTTCATTTCCCATCTTTTCTTCTTGAGCTACTATTCGAGCTTCTTCTTGTGAATATTCTTCGCACAGTCTGCTAAACTTGACTAGCTTCTTTCTGGCACAGATCCCTTGAATGAAAGAGTCCCATGTCCTAGGGATACCATTCAAGGTGGTCATCACAATTTTTGCATTCTCTACTTCTTCATCTACCACTTCAATTTGTTCCTTGATCTGAGAGACCCTTATAAAGTAAGACTAGATGGTTTCCGCATTCTGGATCTTTACATTCTTCAATTGGTTTCTCAGAGTCATCTTCTAGTTTATTTTCTTCCCTTCAAACAGTTTGCTCCAGTAATCAAACATAGCTTTAGGAGTCTTTAGGGAGGACACCTGTGGTATAAGGTGATCCTTGATTGAATCAGCAATAATCCTCTTAGCCATGACCAATTTCTTCTTGTGTAAGGCCTTAGCCTCATCTCCCTCCAGAACTGGAACCTCTTCATTGATGTAAGAGTCCAACTCATTTTCTTCTACAACAAGGGAGATCCTATACTTATAGGCTCGAAATTTATCATCTCCCTCAAGTTTTTCATCAAGCTTGGCATGATGAGACATATTAACAGAGAACCTCAAATGGAAATGGAAAAGATTTAGATCTTACCAAGTTAAGATGTCAGAACTAGATCTGGAGCTGAATTTCTAAAGAGTTGGTTCAAGAGCAGATTAGGGTTTGACTTTCCCATAGTTCTACCCAACCAAAAACTTTGATCTTGATCTCTAAACTTTGATTTTGGGAAGGAGATCAATCTAGGCCTGGGCTCACTCAAAAATTCCACTTCTATAGAAAGTCCTAATTTTCGGCAGCAGTGTAGGGTAAAAAATTGAAAATGCTTAGAATCATATTCTTCTTCGACAGAAAGATGCGCCCTAGAGAGGAGAGTCATCCCAACCTCCTTTTGCTAAAAAACTATGGAGAGAGATCCAAAAAGTAGGAATCCCTAGCTTCAACAGCTGCACAGTGTCTTCTTCTCAGGTTAGCTCTGATACCATGTTATATTTTTAACATTTTAAGCTATATGGTGTTAGGATCTTATCTAAGAGAATAACAAGCACAACAATCAAACACAAGAGACAATGAACACAAAGATTTTCCTCGGGGAAACCATAAAGGAGAAAACTCCGCAAATTCCTCAGAGATAGAATCAGGACCAAAAGTAAAACCCAAAAACAATAAGATGATCTCCCGACAGCAGTAGTCTCTCTCTCTCTCTCTTGTCCCAGCTTCTTCTTTCTCTCTCAGTTATGCGCTACAACTGAGTGTGAGTGAATGTGTGTTAAATAGAGAGGCTCCCTCTCTATTTATACTAATTCTTGACTTGACAATAACTCACTAGGGCTGACTTCTCTAGGAGAGTCTAATAACCCTAGGGCCCCAAAACTGCAGAGACTTTAACCCTTGATCAATAAGGAGGGTTACACTCTATGAATTTACATGACTTGTTTACATTATTGAATCTCCCAATAGGAACATCGGGGCATGACATGAATCAATTACATTACAGATACTTCCCGAAATAAACATCGGGGTACAATACATAAGATATACAAGTGAATACATTCTGAAGTTACAAATACATCAACATTGTTCCCACTTCCCAACAGCTTCAATTCCATGACCTTAAACATTGTAAGATGGCCTTACATGCCCTTCCCCATGTGGACAAATTTGACACAAATGGGGTCCTCCACATCTCCAGCATTTGAGTGACATTCTGCCCTCTTTTGGATCTCTTGGTTTTTCCCCCATAGCATCCTTCCAGTGTCCACAGGGATCCTATGCATCATCCATGTTTTTATTCTTCTTGGCGTTGATATTCTTTGACCCTCTTGGTCGGACCAAGATCAACTTTTCAATCGACACTATGACTCTGCAAAATGTGTTAACAACAACATTTGTTAGTCAATCTCAGAAATTCAAACAATTACTTGCCAACTTCTTATTACAGGAATGAACGATCAAGATGTTAGTAGAATTTAGATCACGGTCACAGTGATTTCATTGGTTTGGATAATTTTAGAGATTCTATTAAATAACACTCTTTCTTGTTTTCGTTTTAATTCTGCAACCAATTGTCTTAGCACATTTATACCAATGTTGCACCCTTTTCTCTGAAAACTATTCACTTGGCCCATCTAGGCCCAATGTTGTAACCAACAGCTCTAATACCACTCTATCACGTACCCATACCCCATTTACGTGTGGAACTAAAAATTTCATCTAGAACCATTGTTGTTCGTTGAAACACAGGGCATGGCCATGAAATACTTCTCGACATTTACAACACTGTCATGCTCCCTCCCGCCTTCCATTGATCAGTTCGACGATCTGCAAGGAAAGCTTTCAAAGGAGATCAAACGGCAAAGAGAAAACGCAACAGAAATCCACGATAAAAATTTGTTCTGCATCCTCAATCAAATAAATGGCTCAGAATCATCCTGCAAAAATCGTCGACGCGAAAAACTTGAGTTGCGTAATCATGGAATATTTAAATTGTGATCCTGCATCCCAGATCCTACATGCAGAAAGGAAGTTGCGGAGGTAAAATTGCAGAGAGCATACTTTATTGAACATCATTTTCCCATCCCGCATCTCGCATCCTATAAGCTATGGAAGGGAAATTGCAGAAGGAAAATTGTGGAAACCGAGATTTGCGAAACCTACATCTTGCATCCTGCAAGTTGCGGAAAGGAAATTGCAGAAGAAAAATTGCGGAAACCGAGATCTGTGAAACCTGCATCCCGCATCCCACAAGTTGCGGAAAGGAAGTTTTCTAGTAGAAAATTCAACTGTTTAACTGAATTCTTGGATCGATATGATCATCTAGGCCATCACCAATTCGACCAATCTAACCTTGCAACTTAATTTAAATGCATTGAGGGAAACATACATAGATGCATACAATTGTAGTCATACAATGGATCAACTCGTCAATTTAACACATTAAACATGCTAATCATATTCCATCAAGCAATTAAAAATGCAGAGTTGAACACAGGGATAATATAGAATGCATTGAACTTAAAACATACACCGATATGTAAACATGCAATATATATAGGAAGCAAACACATTCATCAAGCATTCAACATGTTCATCACAACTCATTAAAAAAATCCAATTGTAGAGATTGCACAAAATAAATACTTATATTGAAAATAACTTGTCCGCAACTAGTTATGTTGTTGCAATGTTCCTTGCAACCATAGGCTAATGTGCTCATCAATCTCTCAGCATCACTTCCACCCCCGAGATGGGCATGATTTCCACAAGGAATAAGGGACAGTGGTAGGCTCACACATAGCCAAAGATATAGCAAAACACAGCCAAGCCAACACAGTTGGGATTATCAGGATTACATAGGTAGTGGTTCACACATAGCCAAAATTCACACAAGACACGGTCGGGCCAACTACCACTTGGGTTTATCAAGATGAAAAGGAGGTGGAAAGAATGACTGTTAGGCTAGTGAGCTCAATTCGAGAGATACCATACACCTGCACCAAATCTAGACTAGTTTCTAAATAATCTTCACAGCCAACACCAAGAATCGTTCCCTTCTCTGCTCCATAGTCCCTCACGCTATTCCTTCCCTCCCCAGTGCTATCCCAGGTGTACAAAGAATAAATCCAGACCCCCATATATGTCGATGAGGTTCCTTTTTACACTAGGTTCATTAGGCGAGTCCAAAATCCATTTCCATTTCCTCAAGCCAGTTTAGATACCACATAAGGATGTACATACAAGGATTACAGTTTTGGGATTAAGGAAACATTACATAGGCCAACAAGGATGTACACACAGCGGTCATAGTTCTAGGTTCAAGAAAACATTATAGAGGCCAAGGAATGCACACACACACAACAATTATGAACTTTTAATAATTTCATGAACAAGATCGACTGATACAATCAAGGAATCCAAATATTCTTGTTGTTTTATCAGTAAAACGCAGTTTTTGGGTATGCGCGGTAAGGAAACCGATTGACAGAAAGGGAAATCGTGAAGGAGGAAACAAAACTGACATGAAGGATGAAACTTCAAGAGGATTTTTTGCATGAGTCTGTTCTTGAATGAAAAAGAAATGAATGAATGGATCCATTATCCATCAACAAAACGTCTTGCCATTTTTTCCAAAACGTGGGGGAAGGTGAAACATGAACGCATGAGGGAATGGCATGCATTTTTGGGTGTTTTTCTTGCCCATGCAATAAAAAACGTGATTTTCAGAAATGGTTCTCTATCCATTTCGAATTTATGCCAAAAATATTCCCATTCCCACGAAATGGCTCACGGTTAAACATCACCCCCCTTATCCTTAGAAAAATCATGCCCCCATCTATTTAACGTTTGCGCCGCATAGCTGGCTGTAGTTTTTTAATTAATTTGTATTTTAAATGATGTCTCAAGCATACCATGCATGGATGACACATAAACCATCAGCGTTGATTCTAACGTTTGAAAATAAACACAAAATCAATGGAAGGGCCTTGGCCTTGAGCTCCTTGCCATGATTTAATACAATATTCACATCATTTGAAATTTAATATCACAGGGTCAAAAACCGAGGTGTTACAAGCTCATCCAGACCATAAGGAAGATTTCAATGATAATTATAGAAAAAATATAACAACAACAATATTTTTAAGGTTTTTTCATATATATACTACTAACTAATGCAAGAAATAACAATGAACACACCTTTATTTTGAAGTTGGGCAACCATAGTCGTCCTAGTAAATGGTCCCGCAGCTCCACGGTTTTGGTCTCCACTCTCTTCCACATCTAGTTGTCGAATGGGGAATGGATCCAAATGGGTATGGAGCAGGATCAACATACACCGTGGGGAATGGCGTGGAAAAATATGGGAATAATGGAGAAAAGTGAATGATGTGACTGAGCACAAATGGAAAAATGTAGAAATGCTTATGGAATGGACAAAAAGTGTTTTGGGGGATCCCTTCACAATGTATTTATAGGATGGTCCAAGGGTTTTTGAACCATGGTAATGACCCATGGTATTTTATTTTCCATGGTATTTGTCTATGGTATTTTGACCCTTTTTTGGAGAGAGTGGGGATAAATCACAATAAATTCTCATCTTCCCCTCATCTGTAGGAAAGGAATAATGATGTTTTGGACCATATTTAGTGGAAATACAATTTTGAAGGTTAAAATGGAGGAAATAATGGTGGGAATATGATGTATGATTATGGTTTAGGCCATAGAGAGCTAGGTGAACAATTTTTTATGTGAACAGATTTCCCCCTGATGTGTGAGGGCAGGAGCACATCGTATAGCCGATAGACATTATACGATCATGGGAAAATGGTGACAATAATGGAAATACTAGAGAGGACTACAGAATAGTGGAGTTTTGTCATTCGAACTACGGTGTCTTTTGGTTTTGTAGTGTGGATTTCTTCCCTACTATGTGCAAAAGCACCAACCTTAGCTCGTCCAGAGCATAAGGAAGAGTTCAATGATAATAAAATAAACAAGATAGTAACAACAATATTTTTAGGGGTTTTTCATATATATACTACTAACTAATGCATGAAATAACAATGAAAACATCTTTCTTTTGAAGTTGGGATGTCGTAGTTGTTGATAAATTGAGCATAGATCTGTGGACAAACACACAACTCGCAAGATAGATCACACAATTTACTCAACAATTGAAGACTGAAACAATGCAAAAATGTCTTGCAACTGTGAATGCTTTCATTAATTAAAAAGTAATTAGATGATCAATTACAATGTAAGACAATCACTAAAGGGCCACATGCAATTCGAATCCACATGAGGAAATTCGAATTGATTAGACTCTAATGGACTGTAGGCACCTAAGACCTTGTCTAAATCATTACCAAAGGACTCAATAGTTAACTGACCTTCTCTAAACCATTATCGGAGTTCATCAGAGTTCTAAAACACAAATCAAGTGTCTAATTCATTGTTAACTAAGGCTAACTGACTGTGGTAGGTGAGGAATGTGCCCCTCCTGCATGCATCCATGTAAACCTAGCACTAGTTGAATGTAGAGGATTAGAAATAAATGTAACTGAATCCTAACTCAGCTTGACTAGTCACTAACTGAACTCAACTGATGAAGATTGGTATCAGCACTCCCAGTGGCTCCTAAATTGTAGGGATTGATCTAGGAGGCTCCTAAACTGATGCATGCAAGTGCAATTAGTGGCAGTAGGCCTCAATTAGTGTTCCCCACACTTTAGTAACTGGAAGATGTTCCCCAATTAGGCAAAGTGGACCCAATTGTGCTAGTGACTAAAAATATACTGGATGGACTCCTCATTTAGACATGACTTCTGATTTAGACATATGATCAAATTGGACAAGGGAGGATTAATAATCCTAACACCCCCGATGAATGATAACTTGGAAAATATGTGAGCCCTGGTAACTAAGACCATTGGTCACCCATTACATCAAGTAAAGTAAAGTAACTGCTCAATACAAGGATTTGGGGAAAAAACCACATGGGAAAAATCCCCCCATCTATCTAAGCAGATAGAATCTGGATTCAAGTTTGAAAAACTTGGAAATATGTTGTTGCAATATTCATCTCTGTGATGTAGCGAAGCAGCATGAATGGTGTTCTTGTTAGGATTATTAATCCTTCCTTGTCCAATTTGGTCATATGTCTAAATCAGGAGTCATGTCTAAATCAGAAGTCCATCCAGTCTAGTTTTAGTCACTAGCACCATTGGGTCCACTTGGTCTAATTGGGGTACATGTTTCAGTTACTAAAGTGTGGGGAACACTAATTGAGGCCTACTTTAACTGATTGGACTTACATGCATCATCTTAGGAGCCTCCTAAACCAATCCCTACAATTTAGGAGCCACTGGGAGTGCCGAAACCTACCAAGGTCAGTTCAGTTCAGTTGGTGACTAGTCAAGCTAAGTTAGGAGTTAGTTACATTCAATTATAGTCCTCTACATTCAGTTAGCGCTAGGTTTGCATGGTTGCACTCAGGATGGGTGCATTTCTCACCTACCACAGTCAGTTAGCCTTATTCAACACTGAATGTAACACTTGATTTGTGTTTTAGAACTCTGATGAACTCTGGTTATGGTTTAGACAAGGTCAGTTAACTATTGAGTCCTCCGATAGTGATTTAGACAATTTCTTAGTTACCTACAGTCAAGTAGATTCTAACCAATTCAAATTTCCCCGTGTGGATTCAAATTGTATGTGGCTATTAAATCCATTGTACTTCATTGTAATTATTATCTAATTACCTTTTCAATTAATGAAAGCATTCACAGCTGCAAGACATTTTTGCATTGTTTCATTCTTCAATTGCTGAGTAAATTGTGTGATCCATCTTGTGAGTTGTGTGTTTGTCCATAGATCTATGTGCTCAATTTAATATGGTATCAGAGCCTCGGTGGACAAGGCACCTCTCCTCCTTAGATCTCCAGCTAGATCATTTTTTTTAGCAAAATTGGTCCTTCCAGTACTGCACCAGAAGCAGATAATTTACCACTTAATATCCCAAGTTAGGAAATTGTTGATCAAGCTTGCTTGATCAACTATGTTGGGTGTGAAGAAAAATTCCAAAAGTGCATACTTTCTACCTTCCTTTGTATGTTTGATTGTGTGATAGGTTATCAGCTCTTCTTACAGCATTCGCTACAAGTAGCCATTTCTTCTCACTCCATTCGCTACAGTAGCTCAATCCTTCTTATTGCATTCAAAATGGTTCATCCAGTAGAGTATCTCACTCCCTTAAACTATCACCAGTGGAAGGAAGACATGGTGGTGATTCTCCACACCAAGCATCTCTTTAGACTCATATAAAAAACAGAGGCAGTGCCAGCTTTAGATCATGACAAAGAAAAGTACTTGAACAGGCTTGATGAAGCCCATGGACACTTGTTCTCCTCAGTTTCTTGAGATCTTTGATTCCACATCCAAGGATTGAAGACTCCCAAGGATATTTGGGACAATCTTGCCTCCTTATTTGATAAGTAGGATGAGATGAGGATCCATCAGCTAGAAAATGATCTGATCACTCTTAATCCATCCAACTTCGAATCACTGAATGAATTCTTCACAAAGTTCAAGAACCTAATATATCAATTGAAGCAATGCAAAGTGGAGACGGATGAAGATCAGCTCATCCTTGTCATTCTCACAAAGATCAATGCAGACTAATCAGTCTTTGTATCCTCCTTCCAAATAGTAAGGCTCACTACTACAAATTGGAAGATGCCCACTCTTAATGCCTTCATCCAATCTCTCATTTATGAGAATGATAAATTGATCCAAATGGGGATCATTCGATCTTACAAAGATCAATCTGGTTTCAAGAGGAGATAAGGTAGCGAATGAAAAAGGGAAGCAAAGAGATGAGTCTCCTATGAAGAAAGAGCAGTCAAAAGAGCCTTCAGGTTCGAAAGGAAGCAAGAATAATGGCAAAGGCAAGGTCCTCTGCTCTTACTGTGGAAGGGGCTTTCATTCAGAAAGCTCTTGTATGAGAAGACAACTTGATAAAATGTCTCTTCTTTTGAAGAAACATAACATTTATGTACCTGCTAGCGCAAGGAAGGATGACTCTGAAGATGAAGATGAAGAATACCAAAGGAAAATCCATGCACTGAAGGCTTGCTGCACATCAGCACATGTCTTCCTCATTGAGTCTGGAGCTTCCAACCATATGGCTGCATTCAGAGAATCATTCTCTTCTTTTCAATCCTTTGATGGTCCTAGTATTCATATGGGAAATAATAGTAAATTCAAAACAAAAGGGAAGGGCTCTGTCAATATTGAACATGGAAGGTTCAAATATGTGCTATTTGTTCCCTCCCTAGCTTCAAACCTGTTATCTATCTATCAAATGACCCATACTAGATCTCCAAAGCAAGTGATATTTGGTCCTGACTTAGTGGAGATCATAGATATCTCTATTGGGAGCATCATAGAGAAGGGTGTTGCAAATCATGCTTCAAAAGCATATGAGTTCTCACATTTCATGCCTCCTTTAGAACCAGTGCACTCTTAGCAGCCACTTGCAAGGGAAGGTAAAATCATCGCATCTACTTCTTTTGCAGCTTCTACTAGTATTGTAGATCCATCTTTATCAGTTTATGAGATTGAGATTCAGGGTGACTCAAATCTAGATTCAGTCTCTACATCCAAACCGGAAGCTAGGAAGATGACTGGAAACTCACTTGACACTCAGAAAGGAAAGACCCTTATGCTATGCCATGCAATCTTACCTCCTTCAGAGAGATGCAATAGAATCCTGTTGACGGGACGAAATGGCACAAGTGTCAACCAAGGAGCAACCCGATCCAAGATTTTTCAAGATGCTCTCAGTCATTTAATTAGCTACCCCTGACGGGATTAAGGCCCCGTTGCCTTTCCTAAATCACTCCTAGCTACAGGAGAAAAACCAAAACTACTGTTTACTAATTAGATCTACGTTATACCTATTAATGTACAAATAAAACTAATTGATCTGATTACTATATTACAAAATTAATCACTGAAATTTAATCTACTTAATCAGTCAATTCTTAATACAAGAATCAATAGTTAACTGATATTAACATGCTCAATTAATTACAAAAAGGGATATTATAAACACATGTACATTAACTACAACATCAGAAAAACATTTTAACAGTGGTATAAGTATAATGATCTGATACAATGGTTTTTCAATAAAATAATCAAAAGAAAACTATCTACTTTAAATCCTATCCTAATCAGGAGCGTAGAAGGACATTAACCTGGGCTCAAAATGCCAATAATTCTACTGTGCGAATAATCCTGACAGTATTCAGAAGAAATTCAGAATTTGAACAAGATCACACAATAAACATGTAAATCATATATATTAATTGATGACAACACCAAATTTATAACATGACATATATCAGCAAGTCAAAACCAGTATAAGCCGATAATTATAGATGATGTATTTGCATAATTCATTAAAGAAATCATGACAAACATAAATACTGTAGAAAAAGGTGACAAGATTAAAAGATATCATAAACACATTCGCATAGCATAAATACTGAGAATATATATTAGATATCACCAGTTAAAGTGTTGTAGCTGCTGACAACAAATTGTCTGAAGTCACAAGAAAGATAACAGTAATCTTGTCAAGTCCCTTTTTCGCCCCATCGACCCATTTCCCAGTACAAACATGTCTCTTTTAATACCTCAAATGTGACATGGAGACAGTTCTACAAAATAGGAAACTCTCTAATCTAAATCTCAACCAATCTCCACAAAAATGACAAATGAAATATGTCATTTTTCAATATACGTAATAATGTTCTGAAATTGGAGAGATTCAACTGATAGTGCAAAATCGAAAATGACAAAAGCACTAATAATATATTGACACCTGGGAAATAGGATTGTCAATCGATTTGTTCTCGATCATCTAGGGATCGTCCAAAAGGTAAGCGATCATCACAATCCGAAATAGGATAGCAACAACATCACCTGCGATACTACACATAAAAGATATATAATTAAAACACAAGCAAAGTAAAATAAGATAAAATACATAATGCAAAAATCAATACACACCAATACATGTAATAATATAACCTGATTATCACTTGATCAAAACTTCAAACCTGAAATAGTAAGTGTGCCCAAAACATCATAATTGAACAGGAGCGTTAAACACCTGAATGTTTACACCATTTGATGGATTCTGTGACTGACCCTTGAACTGCATTAGGGTGACCTATGCATTCAATTCATGGACCTTTTATTCGTTCTTATGACTCTCATTTTGAAGCTTCAGGATCCTACGAATCAATCTATTCTTATGCTTCTTAAGACGAAGCAGACACTTATCATCAGAATCGACTTTCTCTTTCAACCTTGAATTCTCAGCTTTGATAACATTATGATTCGCAACCATCTCAGTCACTTCTCCTTCCATCCTGCGTATTTTGTCCAACAAGAAGTTCACAAATAATGGGTGAACCATTCCACCAACTGGATAAGAACCTGATAAATTTGGTTCTGCAGACTTGCCCTTAATCGGGGAATGAAATACAGGATCAACTACAGGATTGACCACAGGATCAACTTGAAGATCCTTATCAAACACGCGAGAACTATTATCTGCAGGGTTCGGGATAAACTCATGCTCAATATCACGACCATCATCTGGAAAAATAGGGTTCCCTTCTTCATCATCTATCACGACAGTTTCAACATGAACACCATCGCTTACGAGAGGCTTAACACCATTACCCTTGGCCATGCTTCTTGTAAACCTACCACTGACCTTAACATTCAGGCTTTTACCCTTCAGTTTGTAGGTATTATCAATATTACGCTTTGGTGTAACCGGCGATAGATTTGAAGACTTCCTCATGTGCTTTGAAGGAAGAGGAGTACCGGGACTACTAACAGGAGAAGGAACAGAGTCATTACAAACGTTGGAGCTCATACGGCCGATAGGGTTTGACACAGGCTCGCGTAAAGGTGAAGCCAAAACTCGACTAGGTTCTTGGTGTCTTAAACATTCTTCAGGATAGTCAATTTGGCAGTGACAGAAGGCCAAGAAGCCATTAGACTCAATAAACTCATCCCATAACCGGTTATGTTTATATAATTCTCTCTCAACTAAAATCCTCACCAAGCCGTGATGGAATAGGCTGTGACTAATGTTCTTCGGACCCTTTTTAATGACCGAGTACATTTTTATCAGACTTTTAACTAGATAATGAGGCAAATTAAGAGGAAAAGCAATAAAAACATCCATTAACCGGAGATGGTATACGTAGGCCAAGGAGAGACGACCTTCGCAGGTCATGTACCTGTGGATCAGGTCCAAGACTGGTCGGCACTCTTTCTTAAAGTATTTTCGGGACACACCGGTTCTGAACGATACGTCTTGACAGGGATTCTTCAGCATTTGCCGCCACTCAGTCACCTCCATTGGCTTATACTTAAACCATCGTTCTCCTATTAATGGAAACCTAGTGGCAAGAGAGACTGAACGCTCATCAACCCGGAACTGGAGATCAGCTATTTTCACCCGAGAATCGTCCAACGACAAAGCAAACAGCCTCATGACCTCCGGGTTCGAATCTGAGAACCTGCGGATGAATGGCAACCATCCAGCAGCTTCGAACTTTTTTAAAAGCTCAGGGTTTGAGTCAAGGAGTTTCGTTTCGTAGGGATCGACCCTCACCACAGGAGCCATGACTACCTGTGCAAATGCACGAAACCACACACAGGGAAGACAGCACAAGTTGAAACATGACAGTGAACTGGATATTGAGCACTCAGGGTGCAGACCGAGCAAAAAACATAGGCAATGGAACCCAACTCTCTCGTAAACAAACTGAGACATGAGCCAACTCTGCCAATAACCCTGAAATTACAGCATGGAGGGGAATGATAACATAACAAGGAAATCAAAATAAGAAATGACGGAAAACAACTCCAGATTGAACTTAAGTTATCATTATTTATTCGGAGTTGATGACATGAAACCACTCATCGCATACCATACAGGTGTTGAATGAGAAGGGAGCCACGACATTTAACAGGTACTGGCCATTGAATGTGATCGACAGAGTTAAGTACAAATGCAATGATCTCATATCAACCTTACAGTAGGTGGATCAGATTCGGTGGCGATGACATAAATTAATCTGACCATAAGCAATAACCCTATGTCATTCTTACCGTAGATTGATTCAGACCTTCGAAGGTGGTGAGCATACGATACAATACAAATCACAAAGCCAACACCAGATTTTGCAATATAGACCAAAAAATCAACATTAAACAATTATGGTGATATTGACTATGGTTTGAAATCGGAAAGGTAAACTTAGGATATAGCATGTTTGCATAAAAAATTTGGCCTTTGATACTCTAAGACTTATCAAAACCATGCATGCCCATTAATTAACCTTTGAATGAAACCTATGGCAACGTGCCAAACCATACAACGATCAACTTTACAATTTCGCAACCTTATGAACATTTACAATGACAAAATCAAATAGTAAAATCAAGTGGTAAATGTTTGGATGAGATTTCAAGATTAGGTTATGGTAAAAAGACATGGAAATTATTAATACGTATCCCTTGATCTTTTAATGTAATTCCACTCAAAATAATAACTTCATAATGGTGATTTTGTCAACTAATCTATAGTTTACAAAGGTTGTTTAAAAACATAGAATTTCACTAATTCAGTAGCTCACAGAATGTCATCATTTCAGTAGCTGGTGATTCATTAGATTTGTCCCAAGAAATTCAAACATTTCATCAAAACAAAATAAGATTTTGTTTGATGAAATATGTTTTTTAAGGCTGTTGAGTAAGGGCACAACAGATGGCGACTGACTGGGCGGAACAATTATCTCTTTTTCTTAGCCTGAAACCATGCAATCAAAGAAATTAGATACCTCATGTATGCCATTATACAGACATCAATATTCTAACATCTTAAACAGATCCAAGCTTTTCACATTTCTAAAAATTACCAGAAATCTACAGTCTTAGTTATTTATTTGATAAAGATCAAGTTTCTTAACAAAAATTATTCCAAAAGAAGTAAAATAGTAAATGGCTTGGTTTTAAAGAATAAAATCTCAATACCACAAGCATGGCCCTGCTGCCAGCAGGCGTCTATAGCCTTGACAGGGTTGCTTCAAAGCCCCAAGGAACGCCAGTATCCCATCCGCTAGTTATAGATATACAATTCTGGTTAGGTTAAACTGTTATCATCATTTTCCTTTTTTTTTTTATTATGCTTCTGAAGGCCATGATTCTGGCTTGGTAACCAGATGGAAACCATGTCAGTCACCAGTCTGCACTACAATAAATAAATCGGCTCGTTATGAGACCTTTTATCCCTTACTGTTTTTTCCAAGGGCCATTGTCCAGGCTTGGTGACCAGAAATGACAATGTTACTGAATGCAAACCTATGATCCTGAACAGACCAGCTTGTAATGAGACCCTCTGTCCTTCAGATTATTTTGAAAATATTCAAACCCAACCATGGCCAGAATGTAGTTATATTTAATCTGCAAATGAGATTGTCTTAGAAGATGGGGAGGCAAATCCATTTCTCTTTACGAGAAGGGATGGCGTAAAAGACTCAAATAGATAACCTCGTCAAAAAATGCCCTAATTCCTTTAAAAAAAAATCTTTGCGGAGACTGATATTATTAATTTATATTACATGATTTAAGAATTTCTGGTAATATCTAAAAAAGATGAAAACCTGTTCACTGTTTAAGACGAAAAATAATATGACAATTTTCAGGATAGTAAGATCTTCGTGCTTGATTTGTGGGTTAATTACAGAACTTGATGAAAAATTATCAGCTTGAAGATTGATAAATTGATCAGACTCATCAATAAGAAAACAAAACCTCAAATTAGTATGAGAAAATATTCAAAGCAAACATGTAAAATAAACACACTAATAAATTTTACAAACCAAGCACACCACACAAGGTATGTACAGGATAATCCCTTGAGGGGGATTAGCAGAAATATTTCTTAATCAGATGACCATTCACTGGAAGGTTGTCGATGTCACCTTCCAGTGTCTGCAACCTGAAAGTGCTAGGACCAAGTTTTTTTGTAATACTAAATGGTCCCAGCCATAGGCATTGGAACTTAGTATGTTTTCCTTTGTCTTCGTGCTCCTTGTCCCATTTCAGAACTAGGTCGCCTACTTCCAAATCCCTACTGGCTGATTTTTCGTGATCAAACCAGCGTTTCACGGTCTGTTGGTGTTTGTCAAATTTTTTCCTAGCCAACTCTCTATCTTCCTCCAGTTTGAGCAAGGTATTAATTTGATGTTCCATGGCAGAACATGGTGTCTCCTATACTGAATGGGAGAGCTGTAGAGAGGGTAAAAATAGATGAGGAGGCAGGATGGTTTCCTTACCATATACCAGAAAAAAGGGAGAATTTCCTATGGCAGCTTTGGGAATCACTCTGTCATCCCACAATGCATTCGATAAGGCGTTGTGCCAATTCCTATGATGATTTACCACCGTGCGTTTCAGAATTTTGATTAAATTTTTATTGGAAGATTCAGCTAACCCGTTACCCTGAGGATAATAATTAGCGGAATATTTTAACTTTATGCCCTTTTCCAATGCATATTCCATTAACTTTACAGAAGAAAAATAAGTTGCATTGTCAAAAATCAAAGATTCAGGAACACCAAATCTAGTGATAATAAAAGAATCAAGGAATGATATCACCTGTTTCGATTTAACTACTCGTAAGAGGATGGCTTCAACCCATCTAGTGAAATAATCTGTGGCTATCAAAATGTATTTATGCTGCTGTGAATAAGCTGGTGTGATTGGACCAACAATATCTAGACCCTATTGCTGAAATGGGACTTCAATAATAACCGACTGGAGGGGTAACGCTGCTTTCTTCAGCCTGCCTCCTGCTCTCTGACACTCCTGACACTTCCTAGAAAAGGCATATGCATATTTGAACAATGTAGGCCAGTAGTAACCAACTTTGAGTACTTTGTGTGCAGTGGTTTCCCTGCCAAAGTGTCCTCCAGCTGGCCCTGCATGTAATTGAGACAGCACATTATCAGCTTCATTCCTTTCTAAACAACGAAATAGAACTCCTTCAAAATTATTTCTAAAAAGAATATTATCAATCAGCTGATATGGTGTAGATCTTAATCTCAAAGATCTTTTTCTACGTGAATCCAAATGTTCAGGAGCATTCCCATGCAATAGAAAAAACTTAATATCATTATACCAAGAATCAGAGGGAGCTGAGACTGGAAAAACTTCCCTTTCAAACAGATAATGTTCGTCAAAGAAGTGCAGGTCAGTTTCAGAGATGTCTGAAGACCCAGCTGCCAACTTACAGAGTCCTTGTCCTCTAACAATCTTTAAAGGCTTGATTTCCAGGTCATATTCCTGAAGTGTTGTAACCCAATGGGCTCGCTTTTCGCCTAGGTCCTTTTGTACCAAAAGATTTCTGACTACGGAATATGGCACAATGACCTTGGTATGAGACTTCAGCAAATAGGGCCGAAAATGTTTGACAGACTTAAAAACAACGAATGCTTGTTTGTCCACTTCTGGGTAATTTATTTCTGCACCATTCAAACCAAAACTCGTAAAAGAAATGGGAGCTTCATTATTTTCCTGATTTTTCTGTGTTAGAACAGCAACATATGAAGAATCAGAAGCAAACATATACAAAATAAATGGTTTGGAAAAATCCGGGCTTGTTAAGGTAG
Organism: Pseudotsuga menziesii; assembly: GCA_001517045.1. Lineage (NCBI taxonomy): Eukaryota > Viridiplantae > Streptophyta > Pinopsida > Pinales > Pinaceae > Pseudotsuga > Pseudotsuga menziesii. The sequence continues at coordinate 628,159 of LPNX011094084.1, forward strand.
GAGATTCAGCAATAGCTTTTAAGATATCATGAAAATATTGCTTCTCTTCAGCAGACCATTTAAATTCACCATCTTTCTTAATCATTTTCTAAAGCGGCCTAACAATTTCAGTGAACCCAGGAATAAATCTAGAAACAAAATTTATCTTCCCAAGAAATGACTGCATAGTTTTCTTTGAGTGAGGCATAGAAATTTGAGATATAGCATGGGTACATTCTGGGTCAATATTGATACCTTGTTTAGAAACAACAAAACCCAGTAACTTACCTTCTGTAACTGAAAAGATGGATTTCTTAGGATTCAGGGAAATCCCATATTTCCTGTAATGCTCAAAAACCCTCCTAAGATGAGTTAAATGATCAGCTCTGTTTTTTGAAAAGACAGTTATATCATCAAGATAAATAACCACAAATTGACCAATTAGGCCTCTGAATGCAATATCCATTGCCCTTTGAAATGTTGCTCCGGCATTAATTAAACCAAATGGCATTTTCCTGTAGGCATAAGTTCCCCAAGGGGTCCTAAAAGTTGTCTTCAACTGGTCTGCTTTGGATACTAACACTTGGTTGTATCCCGAAAAGCCATCTAAAAGTGAAAACATTTCAGATCCAGAGACCTATTGTAATATTTTTTCCGTTGGAGGAACAGGATAATTATCTTTTTCTGAAACCTTATTCAGATTTCGGAAATCGACGCATAACCTGATATCACCATTTTTCTTTCTGACGAGGACAAGATTTTCCACCCACTGGGCATGCCATACTGGAAAAATTATCCTGGCAGCAAGGAGTTTATTAAGCTCCTTCTTAATGGCCGATTCTAGGCCAGGATGCATTTTCCTCAATTTCTGTTGGAAAGGCTTAGCCTCTTGTTTCATAGGAATGACATGTTGCATTATATTTGGATCAAACGTCTTAAGATCGTCATACGTCCATGCAAAAATGTCTTTAAACTCATTGAAGAGTCGTATGAAAGCTGTCTTTTCCTAGGGAGTACACGAATTACCCATATTGACACATTGAGGGTTGTGTTCAACGCCTAGATTTACAATTTCAGATTGCATAATGGAGCTGTTGGTTTTACAGTTCCTTGCAGCTTTAAATTTATCCTTCAAGTCATAGAATTTCTCAAGTTTGATTACAGATCTGGGAAGGGTACTAACCTGATTGAGAGATTCCTGAATTGAACAGGGCTTATGAACTACCGCAAAATTATATAGATCTTGATCGTGAGTCATTTCATCGATGATCGCATCTTTAAACGTATCCTTCAAAGTCAGAAAATCGATCAACTGATCATCGTTGTCGAATACTCTCCAATTGGCAATGTTATCAGGGATGGAAGGTCTGAAAAGCAATTCAACAAAGAAAGAATCAACAAGCATCCCTTCAGACGGAATTAACCTTGAAGCAACGTTAGCTAAAAGATCTGCTTCCTGATTTAAATAACGAGGAATAGAATTTATGTTAAAGGCCTCAAATGATAGTAATAAATTCCATACCTCTGCCTGATAATTTCTCAGATGCCCAGCAATGCAATGTATAGTGTTATGTACCTATCGAACAATAATCTCAGAGTCTCCTAACACTACCAAAGATTTGGCTCCTAGGTCAATTGCTTTTTTCAGCCCTTGAATCAGAGCTTCATATTCAGCAACATTATTGGTGCAATCAAATTCTAACCTGCAAGCAATGAAATACCTTTTCCCATAGGGATCTATGAGCAAGCAACCTACACCAACCCCTTCTTTTGACTTAGATCCGTCAAAGTATAGAGACCAGAGACCATTGTTCAGATCTAAATGTACCATGTTTGGAACTGGAATCTCTTCCGGAACTTGAGTAAAATGGCAAACTTTGGACTACTGTAGTGAGTTTTGGACTAGAGAAGTTTCAGCTTCAAAATTCCCAAAGAAGGAATCAACCATGTAATTGCCCATTATGGTATCAGTGAATAGCACCGGCTCATTAGAGTCATCCAATTCAGTGACCGTGTTCTTCATATAACGTTCTCGATCAATTCTGATCTTGTTTGGATGACCATTATGAGATATCCATAAATGTGACCAGTCTGTTGCAAAGTATCCTTTCAATTTTTCAGACCAATCTCTGCTGAGAAATAGGCCATATGCTTCCAGGATATCTGCAACAATTATGTCAATGATAAAATGAACTTGAGGGTTTGAAGCTAACCTTATCAACACCTGATTCAACTTTCCTATTACTTTCACGTTTGATCGATCAAGCTGCACAATACTTGTATCACAGGGCACAGGAACTACATTAATTTTTTTACACACAGAGTATGGCATGACATTCTTCGAAGCCCTTGAGTCTATCATACAGTTGTGCACTTTACGATTGCATATTTCAAACGTAAGTAAAAAAGGAGGAGTTGAAGAATCAGATTTCTTGCCTATAGATGAGGCATTAACTGAAGATTTTGTTGAGTTATCTTTGGTATTAGCAGAACCATTTTGATTAGAAGGGGTTTTTCCATTTTTACTTAAAGATACCCCTTGCATCATCTTGTCTCGAATTACAGGCAGTTTGAGAAGTTCATAAATAGAAATGTTGGCTCTAATTTTCTTTAAATCTTCAACCAGATCGTATGCTAAATCAAGAGAGGGTGCAGACTTAATATTTGCAGGTTGGGTTTTCGTTTGAATAGCTGAACTATTATCTGTAGTAGTTGTTGAAGGTTCCCCAGGAGACTGGTTTTTCTTGCTTCTAGTGTTATACTGATGCTGGTTAACATTCACAATGGCTACATCCTCATCATCGGTCAATTCTGATGTATCCCAGAAGTGACTGATAATTTGAGGAGGTTTATCTTCCTCGTCATTATCTTTGCCTTGGGAATCCTGAGAAGTCTGTCCTGAAGATTGAGTTTCATTTTCAGCCGATGTTTCTAGACCTCAAACTAATAATTTGAGGAATCTATTAATTTCATCAACACTATTAGCTTCAAAAGGTGGAGTTTGTTTTGCAGCTGTATTTGGGAATGGCCTTCTGAAAGGTTGTCTAGGTGGTTCTTTATTAGGAGTGCTCTCAGAAGTACCTTTCTTTAAATCAATGATTTCATTGGACAGTTTTTTAATAACTCTTTGGAGGCTGTCTAGGTCTAGTGAATCCTGGCCTTTTTTCTCAGGAGTTGTGTTTTTAGAGGGACTCTCAGTCTTCTTACGAGAAGAAGATGCAGAATCAGTGTCTACTCCAGGATTGGTTTTAATAGCATACATGTCTTTCTCAACCTTGATTGCTTCCTCAAAGGTTTCAACAAGGGTAGGTTTGGCTGCTCTTCTAACAAACATGGCCATTGACACAGGAAAGGATGAAGTATAAAATTCAATAGTAACATCTTCAGTCGTCCTTGAGGTGGTAGGAATTCTGTTTCTTAGAGTTAGGAATCGCTGGTTAAAATCTTTGACCTTTTCCTTGGTTTCCATCCGAATCCTAGACAATTCTAACACCAAGGAAGCTGGAGTATTGTCGTCTCCAAACTTGTTCATGAAAGCCAACTCGAATTCATTCCAGTTGGTAATAGAACCAGCCGTAAGTGAAAAATACCACGTCAAAGATTTGCCCTCAAATGTATAAGGGAAAAGTCAACAGACTACATCTTCATGTTCAACATCCAAGAGCCGAACTGCTAGCATAAACTTCTTGACATGATCTTCCGCCGGCTCTTTCAGTTCGGGGTTGAACTTAGGCAACAATTTCTCAGGATGTTTAGGTAAAGGGTGTTGATTGCCTGGAACAGCAACTACATCCTGAGCTAACCATGGCATGTTAGCATTGGGATTGGGGTTTGCACCTGCCATGTTCCTTGGTGATGGAGGTGGCGAAGGTGGTGTTTGACCAATGTGAGGGGGTGAATGGGGTAGTGATGGTGGTTGACCAGAACCTCCCAAAGCAAGTGGTCCTGAAGAAGATGAATGTTTATTGGCACCTGTCAAAGACTGTTGTATCTGGAGATCAGAGGAGACACCCACAGGTTGCTCTTGTTCTTGCGACGCAGGTTCAGTATGATGAGTGCGAGGACGTGTGATCTGTGGGAGAGGTAATTCAGTGGGTTGGCACCCGGTGAGATTCGAATAATCCCTTGTTAAAATCCTACGAGATTCGTTTATGGCCTATTCAAACTGGTCAATTTCTTCAGGTTGATGAGCACCGCTAGAGTTGAACTCATAGATAAGGTTTCGAACAGAGCCATTGAGTGGGGCCTCACCCAATCGTGATGACTGGAGAGTACGTGGTTGTGATGATGATTGTATTTGAGGGGTGGAAGGCTGATTAATTTTGTTAATATGATTGTTTTCATTAGCCATTTTCTTAAGAAGGCCCTCCTTCTAGTGCCATTGTTGATGGGCCGAAATGGCACAAGTGTCAACCAAGGAGCAACCCGATCCAAGAGTTTTTGAGATTCTCTCAGTCGTTTAATTAGCTACCCCTGACGGGATTAAGGCCCTGTTGCCTTTCCTAAATCACTCCTAGCTACAAGAGAAAAACCAAAACTATTGTTTATTAATTAGATCTACGTTATACCTATTAATGTACAAATAAAACTAATTGATCTGATTACTATATTACAAAATTAATCACTGAAATTTAATCTACTTAATCAGTTAATTCTTAATACAAGAATCAATAGTTAACTAATATTAACATGCTCAATTAATTACAAAAAGGGATATTATAAACACATGTACATTAACTACAACATCAGAAAATAATTTTAATAGTGGTATAAGTATAACGATCTGATACAATGGTTTTTCAATAAAATAATCAAAAGAAAACTATCTACTTTAAATCCTATCCTGATTAGGAGCGTAGAAGGATATTAACCTGGGCTCAAAATGCCAATAATTCTACTGTGTGAATAATCCTGACAGTATTCAGAAGAAATTCAAAATTTGAACAAGATCACACAATAAACATGTAAATCATATATATTAATTGATGACAACACCAAATTTATAACATGACATATATCAGCAAGTCAAAACCAGTATAAGCCGATAATTATAGATGATGTATTTGCATAATTCATTAAAGAAATCATGACAAACATAAATACTGGAGAAAAAGGTGACAAGATTAAAAGATATCATAAACACATTCACATAGCATAAATACTGAGAATATATATTAGATATCACCAGTTAAAGTGTTGTAGCTGCTGACAACAAATTGTCTGAAGTCACAGGAAAGATAACAGAAATCTTGTCAAGTCCCCTTCTCACCCCATCGACCCATTTCCCAATACAAACATGTCTCTTTTAATACCTCAAATCTGACATGGAGACAGTTCTACAAAACAGGAAACTCTCTAATCTAAATCTCAACCAATCTCCACAAAAATGACAAATGAAATATGATATTTTTCAATATACGTAATAATGTTCTGAAATTGGAGAGATTCAACTGATAGTGCAAAATAGAAAATGACAAAAGCACTAATAATATATTGACACCTAGGAAATAGGATTGTCAATCGATTTGTTCCCGATCATCTAGGGATCATCCAAAAGGTAAGCGATCATCACAATCCGAAATAGGATAGCAACAACATCACCTGCGATACTACACATAAAAGATATATAATTAAAACACAAGCAAAGTAAAATAAGATAAAAACACATAATGCAAAAATCAATACACACCAATACCTGTAATAATATAACCTGATTATCACTTGATCAAAACTTCAAACCTGAAATAGTAAGTGTGCCCAAAACATCATAATTGAACAGGAGCGTTAAACACCTGAATGTTTACACCACTTGATGGATTCTGTGACTGACCCTTGAACTGCATCAGGGTGACCTGTGCATTCAATTCACAGACCTTTTCTTCTTTCTTATGACTCTCATTTTGAAGCTTCAGGATCCTACGAATCAATCTATTCTTATGCTTCTTAAGACGAAGCAGAAACTTATCATCAAAATCAACTTTCTCTTTCAACCTCGAATTCTCAGATTTGATAACATTATGATTCGCAACCATCTCAGTCACTTCTCCTTCCATCCTGCGTATTTTGTCCAACAAGCAGTTCACAAATAATGGATGAACCATTCCACCAACTGGATAAGAGCCTGATAAATTTGGTTCTATAGACTTGCCCTTAATCGGGGAATGAAATACAAGATCAACTTGAAGATCCTTATCAAACACACGAGAACTATTATCTACAGGGTTCAGGATAAACTCATGCTCAATATCACGACCATCATCTGGCAAAACAGGGTTCCCTTCTTCATCATCTATCACGACAGTTTCAACATGAACACCATCGCTTACGGGAGGATTAACACCATTACCCTTTGCCATGCTTCTTGTAAACCTACCACTGAACTTAACATTCGGGATTTTACCCTTCAGTTTGCAGGTATTATCAATATTACGCTTTGGTGTAACCAGTGATAGATTTGAAGACTTCCTCATGCGCTTTGAAGGAAGAGGAGTACCGGGACTACTAACAGGAGAAGGAACAGAGTCATTACAAATGCTGGAGCTCATACAGCCGATAGGGTTTGACACAAGCTCGCGTAAAGGTGAAGCCGAAACTCGAATAGGTTATTGGTGTCTTAAACATTCTTCAGGACAATCAAATTGGCAGTGACAGAAGGCCAAGGAGCCATTAGACTCAATAAACTCATCCCATGACCGGTTATGTTTAGATAATTCTCTCTCAACTAAAATCCTCACCAAGCCGTGATGGAACAGGCTGTGACTAATGTTCTTCGGACCCTTTTTAATGGCTGAGGACATTTTTATCAGACTTTTAACTAGATAATGAGGCAAATTAAGAGGAAAACCAATAAAAACAACCATTAACCGGAGATGGTATACGTAGGCCGAGGAGAGACGACCTTCGCAGGTCACGTACCTGTGGATCAAGTCCAAGACTGGTTGCCACTCTTTCTTAAAGTATTTTCGGGACACACCGGTTCTAAACAATACGTCTTTACAGGGATTCTTCAGCATTTTCCGCCACTCAGTCACCTCCATTGGCTTATACTTAAACCATCATTCGCCTATTAACGGCAACCCAGTGGCAAGAGAGACTGAACGCTCATCAACCCGGAACTGGAGATCAGCTATTTTCACCCAAGAATCATCCAACGACAAAGCAAACATCCTCGTGACCTCCAGGTTTGAATCTGAGAACCTGCGGATGAATGGAAACCATCCAGCAGCTTCGACCTTTGTTAAAAGCTCAAGGTTTGAGTCAAGGAGTTTCGTTTCGCAGGGCTCGACCCTCACCACAGGAGCCACGGCTACCTGTGCAAATGCATGAAACCACACACAGCAAAGATAGCACAAGTCTAAACATGACAGTGAACTGGAGATTGAGCACTCAGGGTGTAGACCAAGCAAAAAACATAGGTAATGGAACCCAACGCTCTCGTAAACAAACTGAAGCATGAGCCAACTCCGCCAATAACCCTAAAATTCCGGCATGGAGGGGAATGATAACATAACAAGGAAATCGAAATAAGAAATGACGGCAAACAACTCCAGATTGAACTCAAGTTATCATTATTTATTCGAAGTTGATGACATGAAACCACTCATCGCATACCATACAGGTGTTGAACGAGAAGGGAACCACGACATTTATCAGGTACTGGCCATTGAATGTGATCGACAGAGTTAAGTACAAATGCAATGATCTCATATCAACCTTACAGTAGGTGGATCAGATTTGGTGGCGATGACATAAATTAATCTGACCATAAGCAATAACCCTATGTCATTCTTACTGTAGATTGATTCAGACCTTCAAAGGTGGTGAGCATACGATACAATACAAATCACAAATCCAACACCAAATTTTGCAATATAGACCAAAAAATCAAAATTAAACAATTATGGTGATATTGACTATGGTTTGAAATCGGAAAGGTAAACTTAGGATATAGCATGTTTGCATAAAAAATTTGGCCTTTGATACTCTAAGACTTATCAAAACCATGCATGCCCATTAATTAACCTTCGAATGAAACCTATGGCAACGTGCCAAACCATACAACGATCAACTTTACGATTTCGCAACCTTATGAACATTTATAATGACAAAATCAAATAGTAAAATCAAGTGGTAAATGTTTGGATGAGATTTCAAGATTAGGTTATGGTAAAAAGACATCGAAATTATTAATACTTATCCCTTGATATTTTAATGTAATTCCACTCAAAATAATAACTTCATAATGGTGATTTTGTCAACTAATCTATAGTTTACAAAGGTTGTTTAAAAACATAGAATTTCACTAATTCAGTAGCTCACAGAATGTCATCATTTCAGTAGCTGGTGATTCATTAGATTTGTCCCAAGAAATTCAAACATTTCATCAAAACAAATAAGATTTTGTTTGATGAAATATGTTTTTTAAGGCTGTTGATTAAGGGCACAACAACTCCCTGTAAGATGTTGTATGGCAAGGAATAAGTCGCACTACATTCAGAAGAATGGATATGATAATACACCTCTTCATCCAGTAAGAGACAAAGGTTACATTCCTCCTTCCTTCCATCATCATTTTTGGAGAAGAAGGAGAAGTCTACATGCCAGGCCCCAAAATACCTATGCATAGCACACCATGCATGCTGCTTCGCTACCTCACAGAGATGAATATTGCAGCAACATATTTTAAAGTTTTTCAAACTTGAGACCTGATTCTACTTGCTTAGATAGAGGGGGTGATTTTTTCCTATGTGGTTTTTGCCCCAGCTCCTTCTATTAAGCAGTTACTTTATTTTACTTGATGTAATTTGGGTGACTTATGGTCTTAGTTACCAAAGACCACAGATTTTCCAAGTTAGCATTCAAGGCGGGTGTTAGGATTATTAATCCTTCCTTGTCCAATTTGGTCATATGTCTAAATCAGGATTCCATCCAGTCTATTTGTAGTCACTAGCACCATTGGGTCCACTTGGCTTAATTGGGGCACATGTTTCAATTACTAAAGTGTGGGAAAAACTAATTGAGGCCTACTGCCACTGATTGCACTTACATGCATCTCTTTAGGAGCCTCCTAGACCAATCCCTACAATTTAGGAGCCACTGGGAATGCCAAAACCAACCAAGGTCAGTTCAATTCAGTTGGTGACTAGTCAAGCTAAGTTAGGAGTCAGTTACATTCAGTTCTAGTCCTCTACATTCAGATAGTGCTAGGTTTGCATGGTTGCACTCAAGAGGGGTGCATTTCTCACCTACCATATTTAGTTATCCTTAGTCAACACTGAATGTAACACTTGAGTTGTGTTTTAGAACTCCAATGAACTCCAGTTATGGTTTAGACAGGGTCAGTTAACTATTGAGTCCTCCGATAGTGATTTAGACAAGGTCTTAATTACCTACAGTCAAGTAGAGTCTAATCAATTTTGAATTTCCTCATGTGGATTCGAATTGCATGTGGCTATTAAAGCCATTGTACTTCATTGTAATTATTATCTAATTACCTTTTTTATTAATGAAAGCATTCACTGCTGCAAGCCATTTTTGCACTGTTTGATTCTTCAATTGCTGAGTAAATTGTGTGATCTATCTTGTGAGTTGTTTGTTTTTCCACAGATCTTTGTGCTCAATTTAATAGTTATGTGCACAGGTATTCTCCTTCTTGTCCCAAAATGTTGATGGAAGGAAGGAGGAATGTAACCTTTTCCTATTTCTGGATGAAGGGGTGTATGATCCACTCTATTATTTTGAAGGTAGTGTGACTGATTAGATCTTGCCATGTGACATATTACAAGAAATTTTTTGCATCTCTCTGAAGGAGGTAAGATTGCATGGCATAGCGCAAGCTTCTCTGTCTTCTGAATGTCAAATGGATTTCCAACAATCTTCCTAGCTTCTTGCTTGGAAGTAGGGATTGAATTTGAATTTGAATCTGAATGAATTTTAATCTCATGAACTAATACAATTGGTTCTGCAATACTAATGGAAACTGCAAGAGAAGGAGATGGAATGTTTTTACCTTCCCTTTAGAATGCACTGGTTCTAAAAAAGGCATGAAGTATGAGAACTCATATTCCTTGGAGGCATGATTTGCAACACCCTTCACTATGATGTTCCCAGTAGATATATCTGTGATCTCCACTGAGTCAAGACCAAAGCTCACTTGCTTTGGAGAGCCAGTATGAGTCATCTGATATACAGATAACAAGTTTGAAGCTAGGGAGGGAACATAGAGCACATATTTGAACCTTCCATGTTCAATCTTGATAGAGCTCTTCCCTTTGGTTTGAACTTTACTGTTATTGCACAACTGAATATTAGGACCATTAAAATACTATAAAGAAGAGAATGATTCTCTGGATGCAACCATATGATTGGAAGCTCCAAAATCAATGAGGAAGACATGTATTGTTAAGTAGATGGCCTTTTAGTGCATGACCTCTTTCAATGCAATCTTCAGTGTCTTTCGTGTCTTCTATTTGGTCATCCTTCCTTGTGCTAGTAGGTGCAGTAATTGTATGTTTTTTCAGAAGAAGAGTAAGTTTAATCAATTTTTCTTCTCATGCAGGAGCTATCTGGATGAAAGCCCCTTCCACAGTAGGAAAAAAGAGTCTTCCCTTTTCCATTCTTCTTGCTTCTTTTCGAACCTGAAGGATCATTTGACTGCTCTTTCTTCATAGGAGACTCGTCTCTTTGATTCCCTTTGTCATTTGCTAGCTTACTTCCTCTTGCAACCAATGCTTGATATTCAGGAGATCGAATGATCCCCATTTGGGTCAACTTGGCATTCTCATAAGTGAGAGATTGGATGAAAGCATCAAGAGTGGGAATCTTCCAATTTGGAGTGGAGAGCTTCACTGTTTGAAAGGTTGATCCAAATACTGAGTAGTTTGAATTGATTTTTGAGATAATGGAAAGGATGAGCTGATCATCCTCCTTCTCCACCTTGCATTGCTTCAACTAGTATACCAGGTTCTTGAATTTTGTGAAAAATTCATTCATTGTTTCGAAGTTGGATGGATCAAGAGAGATCATATCATTTTCTAGCTGATGGACCCTCATCTCATCCTGCTTATCAAATAAGTAAGCAAGCTTGTCCCAAATGTCCTTGGGAGTCTTCAATCCTTTAATGTGGAAGAAATTATCTCAAGAGATTGAGAGGGACAAGTATCCAAAAGCTTCATCAATCATGTTAAAGTACTTTTCTTTGTCATGATTAAGAATTGTCATTGCCTCTATTTCTTCTGTGAGTCTGAAGAGCTTCTTGGTGTGAAGTAGTCCCTCCATGTCCTCCTTCCACTAGTGGTAGTTGAAGGAAGTGAGTGTCTCTACTGGATGGGCCATTTTGAATACAATAAAGAGGAATGATCTACTGTAGTGAATGCAATAAGGAGAAAGAGATGCTTGTACCGAATGCAGTGAGAAGAGCTGCTAACCTATAAATCACACAATCAAACATACAAAATAAGTTGGACTACCTGCACATTTCAGGTCTTCATCACACGTAGCATAATTGATCAATGGCAAGCTTGATCAACAATTCCTTAACTTGGGGTATTAAGTGGTAAACCTTCTAATTTTGGTGTAGAGTAGGAATGGAGAAAATTGCTCAAAAAAATGATCCAGCTAGATATCTGGGGAGGAGAAGTGCCTTGTCCATCGAGTCTCTGATACCATATTAAATTGAGCACATAGATATGTGGAAAAACACACAACTCACAAGATAGATCACATAATTTACTCAGCAATTGGAGAATGAAACAATGCAAAAATGGCTTGCAACTGTGAATGATTTCATTAATCAAAAAGTAATTACATGATCAATTACAATGTAATACAATGGCTAAATAGCCACATGCAATTCGAATCCACATGAGGAAATTTGAATTGATTAGACTCTACTTGATTGTAGGTAACTAAGACCTTGTCTAAATCATTATCGGAGGACTCAATAGTTAACTGACCTTATCTAAACCATTATCGGAGTTCATCAGAGTTATAAAACACAACTCAAGTGTCTAATTCAGTGTTAACTAAGGCTAACTGACTGTGGTAGGTGAGGAATGCGACTCTCCTACACGCAGCCATGCAAACCTAGCACTAACTAAATGTAGAGGACTAGAACTAAATGTAATTGACTCCTAACTCAGCTTGACTAGTCACTAACTAAACTCAACTGATGAAGGTTGGTATTGACACTCCCAGTGGCTCCTAAATTGTAGGGATTGATCTAGGAGTCTCCTAAACTGATGCATGCAAGTGCAATTAGTGGCAGTAGGCCTCAATTAGTGGTCCCCACACTTTAGTAACTGGAATATGTGCCCCAATTAGGCCAAGTGGACCCAATGGTGCTAGTGACTAAAAATAGACTAGATGGACTCCCGATTTAGACATGACTCTTGATTTAGGAATATGACCAAATTGGACAAGGGAGGATTAATAATCCTAACACTCGTCCTATGAAATGGTCCCGCAACTCCACGGTTTTGGTCTTTAGTCTCTTCCACAGCTAGTTGTCGGATGGGTAATGGATCCAAATGAGTATGGAGCAAGATCAACATACACCGCAGGGAATGGTGTGGAAAAATATGGGAATAATGGAGAAAAGTGTATGTTGTGATTGAGAGAAAATGGAAAAAAGTAGAAATGCTTCTGGAATGGCCAAAACATGTTTTGGAGGAGTCCTTCACAATGTATTTATAGTATGGTCCAAGGGTTTTTGACCCATGGTATTTTATTATCTATGGTATTTATCTATGGTTTTTTGACCCATTCTTAGTTTTAGGGTTTTTAACCCTTTTTGGGAGAGAGTGGGTATAAATCACAATAAATGCTCATAATCCCTTCATTTATGGAAAGGAATAATGATGTTTTGGACCATTTGTAGTGGGAATACAATTGTGAAGGTAAAACTGGAGGAAATAATGGTGGGAATATGATGTATGATTATGGTTTAGACCATAGAGAGCTAGGTGAATAATTTTTAGTGTAATAGGTTTCCCCCTAATGTGTGAGCACAGGAGCTCATCGTATGGTCGATAGACATCATAGGATCATGGGAAATGATGACAATGGTTGAGAGACTAGAGAGGACCATGGAGGAGTGGAGTTTCCTCATTCAAACTACGGTGGATTTTGGTTTTTATTACTTATCAAAAATGGATGAGATACATATAATGTCGCACATGTATATGGACGAGGTGGTCATACCCATGCTCTTAACAATGTCTCCAAAAATAAATAATGGGGATCAAGGATCAAAATATGGGAGTCAATTAATACAGATAAAAATGGTGATACATAATGGTGGCCTCAATGGGAGGCTGAATATAAATGTTGATCTAAATAAATGATATATAGGAATAATGGCATTCTCATGGAATGAAATACCATCACAACTGATGCTTTGTTGGATCTGGAGGTGTACATAACTAGATGGACTAAGTGATTGAGAGTCAGAATCTCTGTGGTGCAATATATAGCATCAAATAATGGAGATACACAGAATCATGACACTGAGGGGCTTCCATGGGATCGAAGGGAGACTCATTTAAAATTTATTTGAACAAAGGCAACCTAATGGGGAAATCTACCATAATGTGATATCATATGTGGTGGCTCCTAGAGAACCCATTTGGGACTTATTCATAGTGTAAGGAGCACGAAGAAGGGATAGAAGTAAGCTCAATATGATACTATCTCGTGTATTTTAGCGATCCCAAGAAGGTAAATGCTCGATGGTGTTTTCATTTTTAGAGAGTCTGAAAAATAGGAAGAAGACTCCAGTGTGGTCTCTTTTTTGTATGGTAGTCCCATAAGTCCAAAAAAGGATAAACGTGTAGAAAGGAGAGCTCTCCCAACCATAGAGGCAGAGAGACTTCTTTATCATAGGTATTCCATCCAATATGGAAAAGTTTAAACCTATACCGACTGGATGGTCATTGAAATACTTTTACAAGAATGAATGAAACCAAGTTTGATCGGTAATATTTTCTTGATGAGAGGGTTGGAAAAGAGCTTAAAGACAACCCATAATGATATTTTTCATAAGTTATGGGCCCAATGTCTGATAAAGCATAAGAGGATACAAAGGGAAATGGTCCTGACTTGAAGGTGCTAGGGTGGTCCTTTTCTTTTAATAGTTTATGTAGTCCAAAAAAAAAGATAAACAAGGCAACATAGATTCCCTTTCAAATAATTTAACGAGCGTGAAAGGATTCAAGTGTGCTCCACAATATGTTCATTCTTTTAGGAATCAGAAAATATCTTAACAGAAACTATGTGATAGTCAGTCAAGCAAGGAGGAAGTGTTCAATGCATGGAAAGAGGTTATGTTGTGAACATGGTTGATAGGAATAATTGAGGAGCACTAGTGGGGCCTCCTTGCAGGACGATGGATGGTGGTAAAATAAGGCCAATTATGTAGTATGCATGGAGCGGATGGCTTGTGAACATGCTAGTACATGCGTGGTGTGATTCACGTGGTGGCACACAAATCGAGGTGACTTCCAGGAAATGGCCCGACAAAAAAGCAGGAAGGGAGGCAGTCTAGTCGGTTGCTTCTTCACTCAGGAGATTTTTCACAGTGGTGGTAGCTTCCTATCCTCATATACGACAATCCATACATGATCATGGAATACCGGGAAGATCCATAGAGGCCTCGACCTCCAGGACAAGTTTGGGGACCTGACGGTATGTAACTATGACACTTTGTGGTTGTAATCATATATAGTTTACTATTATAGTGGTAGCTAGATCATGTGTGTGATATATACTGACAACATATTGTGTACATGTGCAGACGTGGGACGACACCCTCCAGCAGGATTCTAGTGGTCTAGGGGCATGGTGGAGGGGTTATATCCACTCGATCATGTGCAAAGGATGCGACAGAGTGCTACAATGGACTCACTATAGATGGACATGGAGCGACTACTGGAGGGGTTCACCGAATCATGGTAAAAATGATGTAAAACAAGAAGGAAAAACTATGATACAAGGGTACTCATGGTGGGTGACTTCAAGCATAAAACCTCTTGAAGTAGATCCCATTGCAGGGATTCTTCAAGAGGTGGACATCAGAGTCAGCAATGATATATTCCCCCTTTCCGAGGCATCGATGGATGAAATATGGGCCATACCACATGGAATAAAACTTCCCTTTCCCTAATTTATCATTGGCTTGGTCATAGACAAGGACTAGGTCCCCCTCTCTAAAGGTGTGTGGATGGACATGGGAGTCATAGTGAGACTTTGACCGAGTCTTAGTCGCTTCGATCATTTGGAGAGAAGCACAATGTTCCTCATTGGTCTATTCAAGCATAAGTAGGAGTTGTTCTAATGGTGAAGTATCAGGTAGAAGTTCGATGGCAAGGAAGAGTGACAAAATTTAGAATTCAGGGGAAAAAATGATTCCACACCATGGACTAAGGGAAATGGGGTAAAATAGACAGTGGTTTTAGATATCTCTCTATCATCGTGAAAGTGGTGTTGGAATAGATCAGGTATATATTCCATGGTTAAGGAAAAGAAATAACTAAAGTAGAGATCATGTAAATGGTGTGATTTTTTTCCGAGGAAAAGGCCAGAGGGTGGATCTCCTTAAGGATAGTGATGTCGGACTCACAATAATGCGTTCGAAGGTCACTAAGGAGTGAGTGATATTCGGGAAAGTTTGGGAAATGATAAGAATAATGACCATATAGGCCACAAACTTCGTATGGATGGTTGGTTTGCAATGACTTATTTTTCACCATGGGTAGGGCTAGAACATTGACCACCAAAAGGTCATCAGACTCGGCTACAGTGTGCATGTGGTTGTAGAGGAGAGGTAAATTAGGAAAATTATTTGTTGCATGGCCTTTGAAATCGCATAAAGAACATGTAAGAGCAGGACATGGTTTTTGCGTCGCTTTGGTCGCCTTTCCCCCAACCTTTTTTGGAGGAGGAGGGGCAGGTGTAAGGACAGGAGTAGTCTATGGTGTACCAAGACGTGGGTGTGACATTGTCTCAATAGGTTGGACAGGGGTTAACACAACCTGGGGAGTCAGGGGCGAGGTAGGTGGCTTGAGGTACCACACAAGAATACCCAAAGTGAAACCAGGCAAGTTGAGAGTATCCATGACAGGCTTGCTCACAATGTCGAATGGTGGAAAAAGGAAGGGAATCACATGGAAAGGGAATGAACCCTAATAATTTCCTAAAAATTGTCATTGGGGTTGGGACTAAGGTTGTGGGGAGGTCGGAAAGATACCAGATGTGATAGTTCACAACTTTGATATATCAGTCAGCGAAGGAGGGGGTGGTAAGGAAAAAAAGGTGTATGTAATAAGAGCATTTGAAAACAATCTTAGGAAATGATAGACAGGATTGTTATGGACACACTCTCAATGGTAGTTTCGATAGTGGGAAGGACATCTTCAAGTGTGGCCGACCCCTTTGGATCATAGTACGTCAATTGGTCGATGGTCACGATCTTCCCATCACGAGGGAACATCAAGAGTCGAAAGATGATAGATGCAACGTGTAATGTCCCAAATTTTACATTGGGTCACAATGGCCTAATCACATTTTCCATATTCATGAAAGTTGTCAAAGGGATGATAAAAGTCAAATAATTGCCAAGGTGGAAAATTACTAGTTTCCTAGCTTGGGGGTGGAAGCTTTGAGATTTGGAATAAGGGGGATAATAAATTATGTTTAGACATTAGAAGGGGACAAATATTTAATAATATATCTTATTAAATAAACAAAATATAAAATGGAAGTGACAATGGAGCATGAAGACACATGGAGACTATGGGGCCCACACTAGCTAGAATTCCTATGTTAAATGGTATCTTTCTCTTGCAAATTCGAATATATGGGAATCCTAATGTTTTTGGATGGATTATAAGGTTAATATACTTATTCATATACTTCATAGGTCTAATTTGGGATGAATTGTAACTTACATGGGAGAAGAAGAGCCAAATGGGAGTTTCATGGACACTTGGCTAGATTCCCCTTACATTTATGACATCTATGACACCAATGATGGAGTTTCTATGACAGTTATGACACAAGTCAGATATGAAGGCTAACATAGGCTAGAATCTTAGAGGTTTAATTTGGGATTTGGAGAAGGCCAAGAGGCTCCTACTCAAATTTGGGAGAAGAGGGAAGGTGAAGAGAGAGGCCACATGGCATAGCATGAGCAGCCACACCAATTCGACTTGGATTTGGTTTATGTATGGATTTGGAATATTAGAAGACTAATAATGTTTATAAAATATAGGTATCATCCATGAGAAGAAGCTTTTTCTCATTTGTGAATTGTGAGAGCTAGTGGATGACTAGTTTTCTTGCTTAAGCCAATTTCGAGGGTGAAAGATTCCCATCCTAGTTGGTGTTTGGAAATTCCACTCAGGTATTTCATGTAGATTTAATGCAATCTTATTTTCAGGTGTAAGCTATAGGAAATCATGTGGATTCTTCTATTGCAGCACTCTCTCTCAACTATTTCCAGTTTTCACACCATATTCATGCCAATGGAGGGATTGCGCTTTGGGTGAGATATTGATCTCTTTGGGGAATATTACAATGAAAATTATATTATGTTATGATGTATATTCTCTGTATTTCATGTTCATATGACTCTCAGGTCGAAATACCCAAAATAATTCATGTAAAAATGTTGAACAATGAAGAAATAGTGTCATTTCCCCACTATCTTGTTGTGAACCATTGTAATGCTGATGATTTCGAATTGGGAGAGCCTTTCATTGTCAATTTATGATTGTAATCAGTCAAATATTCTATTTTATTCATTCTTATAAATTTTAAAGTCTAAATTCCCAAGATTTGTATGCCAAGATGGATTTTAATGAGCAAACAATGACCATTTCCACTCCATTTTGATATATGCCATGGTAATGCTTATTATTTCGAATAGAGGAATGTATCTCTGATAAATGTATGATTAATGGAATGTAATTAATTTTTATTTAAATTCTCATGTTCATTACTTAAGAATTGGAATCCATTTTACTCAATTTGATTGCATTGGGAGAAGATTTGGTGCATTTTCCCCAAGGGTTGAAATTGTGACTTGGGAGTTGTTTTGGAAAGATTCATAACAGCGTGTATAAACTGAACCATGATGCATATGAGACTTTGAAAAGGTACCTTACACATACCCAGCCTCTTTTCAGAAATTCAAGTGACTTTGGGATCATTTGTGAAGCCATTTTTGGCAATTACCCAGGGGGAATCGAAGCCCCAATTTGCTAGCAAAGACTCCTACTTTGAACTGAACATTAAACAAGTTTGTAGAAGTAATTGGGAGGTCAAAAAACATACATGAGAATCATATTTAATTTATATTATCATTCATGTACCTTCATAGAAAATTTGGAATCATTTGGGTCAATTTGGAGGTCTAGAGATCAAAACTAGTTAAGGTCAAAATTGGGGAAAAAGTGAAAAAATGGTCATTTAAAAAAATTCCAAAAAGGGGACATTACACAACGAATCACATTGCATATATATAAATACATCCTTGGAGGAGGTTGTAATCAAGTTGGGCGTTGAAAACCTCAATTTCAATCAACATCATTTTATCATCTAACTCAACAGGGACATTCGTGAGAACACCTTGGGGTTGAGTAGAGAAGCCATCATAGGCACGAAGAGTGGTGGTGGAAGGTTGGAGGGTTGAAGATCCAATTTTATTCCAAACAAAGGTTGAAATAACATGGGTGGATACCCCCTCATTAATGATGCATCAATGAATAACCAAATTCCAAATCATGACCAAATCTTGGAAGGAAATGGATGATGGCATATGAGGTTCTCCTTGATCCAGGTCAAAGGTGATCAACCTAAAATCAAAGGGATCAATGAAACCTAGTGCAAATAAAAATTATTTGAGCACTTCCAGAGAAAACATGATTGTGGGAGACTGGGCCAAGTCGTCAACAATATTGTAACTGAGTGCAGCTCTGGTAGTGGTGTCGTTCGTGATGCAACACAAAGGGAACCACAAGACTTTGGCAATCCTGTTCGTAGGGAGTCTTGACAGATACAAAGACATATCAAGAGTGGTGGAGTTATATGTCGTAGATGGGTCAACAGTTTCCATGGTGGAACCATACTAGTTTCGTCGAGTCTGGATGTTGACATCAGACGATAATGTCATGAGGTGATGGACACTAGGATCAATGGGTTGAGTTGGAGAAGTGGTTGCGGGATTTTGTGGGGCCAAGGGATGGGTTGCAATAATTCCTTGGTGTGGTAGGGGGTTTGGAGCACCATAAGTGGAGGACCCGGTGGTTTTAGGTTTGGTTGATATGTAACAGCCACGTTGTGGTCAAGTTGACTATCATTTTGGAGTTATTGGTGGAAGCGAGTCAAGTGAGGGCATTGGTGGGTGTAATGGACATAAGTGTTACAAATGGCGCACAGATGATTAGTCCACTATTGTGGGTTCTTCCCAAGTCGAGTGGAACATTGGGGGTTCTGTGCAGGAGGGGTCAGCACCATTATTGTTCAGAGGGTTGTCTTGTTGGCCACCACCTTGAGTTTGGTTGTTACCTTGATTCCTACCTCTCTTATTCCTTCCCTTCCCTTGTTGGTTATTGGGGGCAGGTTGGTTAGGAAGGTTTTTCTATGCATAGATTTCTCCTATAGGAGCAGGAGGAGTCGAAGCTAGAGATGGAGCCAGAGTAGGTTGCACAAGTTGAAGATAATAGACAGGAGCATTTGGTGGGGCTGTAAAGCCAGTCATCGGTCCATTACATGAATGTGTCGAATAAGTCGGTCCATGAACATGAGGAGTTGGTGCGGGTGGTGCATAGGAAGGGGTGTCTCCATACTGAGTCATTATGCATGAATAATCAGGGGCGTAACCTGGTTATAGAACAATATGTGTGTGATTGGAATGGGGTGGCATCATAGGAGAGGACAAACAAAAGTGAGGATGTTGTGTAATAGATTCGATGACTCCATCAATAGAATGGGATTCCCCTGGTGTATCTCAATGCAAGGAGTCGGCATGGGGAGCATTGGGTATAATGGTATACAAGAAACCCGATTGGGAATATATAAAATCGAACTGCTGAGCCTTAAGGATGGCTTCCTCCTCATTTTGTGGGCACTCAGATGCAATGTCCTTCATTATGGGGGATACTGACCAATCTAGGAAAATCCTATCATCCAACTTGATCTTACATAGACTATGACTACGATGCCATTCATGGATATCATTAATGATATGGGTAGTTGTGTTTTTTCTACATGGTAATAATATTTCACTCCCTCATCATAACGGATGAGTAACTAGAATTATTGAAGGAACATAGAGGCTAACGAGGAAAATTTGTGGTAGGTGGCATGAGGCAGTTCGATATACCACTTGGTTGCAACACTAGTGAGTGTGCATTGGAATAACTTCAACCGGATGAAATCATCCACTATGATGTTAGATGAACACCATAGGTGAAATGACATAATGTGATTTTGAGGATCCTCTCCCTCCTTTCCCTCAAACTTAAGGATGTCTAAGGGAATTTTGGTAGGAATAGGAGGCATTATGGGCTATGACGAATGGGATCATTAGTCAACCATGCCAAATAAGGTAGGTTGAGGCTAGACATAAAAGTTATACTATAACCGAGACTAGCTTGAGGAAGACCGTCAGTGGTTCCGCTAGCAGCAGGAATGCAATTCTCGTGTGTAACTAGGGGTGGGTAAGGTTAAATTCCGATAGTAGGAAAAGTCACTAGTATGGTAGGAATAGTTGGAAAAAATGTGGAAGTGCCACTGCCCCCAGGTATAAATGGTGGAATAGTAGGAACCATGGTGGCTAGAACAGGAAAACCACTAGTGGGTAGTGGACCAGTAGCAGTGTGTGTAGTGGAAAATGACCCTCTAGGACCAGGACCTATCGGTCCAACGGAAGAGATACTTGTAATAATGGGCAGAACATACACAAGGCCACTACAAACTATTCCCCCTTGGAAGGGGTCAGGATGAGCACCAACCATGGGGCTATATGGGGCAGTGAAAAATGTGGGTTCGGATTGATAGGAATCTAAATCAGAATTAGAGGTCATATGTGGCTTCAAAGGTGGTGAACGATGTCGAATATGGATTTTATGGTGATGGTTTAAAGAACCGAACTGAGCGGTGTGCCCCCTAAGCCTATGCGAGTAACATCATGGATATATGATGATGTGATGGATTAGTACTATGTAATGAATGAAAACTCAAGAGTATCAATCGCAGGGTCAAAAACCCAACTACAACCGAGTGTGTAGAAGGAGAGGTTATAAATGGTGGCTTACAAGCCAACAATAATATCTAAAACTAAACTACAACAATGGGTTACAACAAGGCGAGTCTATAACAAAGTGGCCAGAAAGAAACAAGAAGCGCTACCTATAAATAAAATGATGCACTAATTTATGGGAGAAAAGTGCAAGCAAACTCCTAACTACAAGATGGATTCCCCTCACAAATCGTATCCTCAGTAGGGTGATGAAATCCAAGTCAGATAATACGAACTAGAAGAACAAATAGGCTAAGAGAATCCCACTACCGAGAAGGACCTATGGCTAAAATATCCCTATAAGAATGGAAACTAGGCTACCTCATTCATGACATTTACGGTTGGTTTCCTTACGCTTAAGCCCTTTGGCCCCCGACCCTTGGCTGGGTGATACAAGGAACACTGTGAACATTTAGACTTCGGTGCAAGATGGAGTGTGGTATTCCACCTTAAACTCCAGAACCCCTTGTTTGTGTCTTACTCCTACTGAGTAAGGGGACCCCTGACATACTAGCCTTGACCGTGTCAACAAGTACAAGAGTATTTTGGTCCCCTAATCAACAACAACTATGTCTCAAGATGTAAGTGACAAAGGGGTGTTGTTTGGATGCCTATCCCCTATGTGCTAATTTAGATACAATATTTTTTTGTCCTCAAATGAGGTTATATATTGGTTGTATTAAGTTAATTTTAAGTTTATCTTGGGGTCATGAGGAAAGCATTTTGATATTTAGGGTGTGATATGTGTGCAAATGGTGTGTACAAGCCCCATCAATCCTATGACAAAGATGCAACGATCTCACTGTAGGGATGCATAAAATAAAATGAATGTAAATAGTAGTAAAGAACAACAAATATCATGCAAAATCAAAAGCAATTCTTCCAAAACATGAAATAAACGCAAGTAAATGAACGTTTAAGGACCTTACCAAGATCTAGGAAACACACAGGTGGTATCGACTACGAATCTTGACTGAAGAGGCTCACAAACAAGGAAAACAGGACCTTAAAACATACCAAGGGGTTGTAATGGATTAGTTATGAACATAAATATGTAAAAAATGGGTAAAACACAGACATAGGGTCTGAAACATCGATCTCAAGCACCGAAAAGGACTAAAAAACTACAGGTCACACCTATCAACGACACATATGCGATCGAGTTCGCACAGAACAGGAAAAAGATCGTGATCAAAGCAGAAAAAAATCGAGAGATACAGTTTGCGCAAAACAGAGGATTAAGCGCGACAGGTCGCTCAAAATCGAGTCACAGTAGAGACCAGGGTTGCTCCCGAATTCGAGACAAGTGCAATCTGGATTTTTGAGCCAAGACACACTTTTGGAGAAAAAGGTGGAACCTGGGTCGTGCTTATTGGGAAAAAATGTGCAACTCGGTTGCAACTTTCGGCCAAATAGGTGCGACTCGGCCTGAATAAGAATTGTTTTGAAAAACATACTATCGGTCAGGGCCAGGGGACAAGAACTGAGGAAATACTAATCAGATCTTCTATGAGGTGGTAAGATATGTGACGAATGAAGGAAGCAAAGGAGAAAAAACCAATAGAAAAACTTGCAAAAACAAGGATCGATATGGATCGACCAAGTGGAGTTTCCAAAACTATAGTGGGATTTCTCCCCTACTATGTGCAAAAGCACCAACCTTATCTCGTCTATAGCATAAGGAAGAGTTCAATGATAATAAAATAAAAATGATAGCAACAATAATATTTTTAGGGTTTTTCATATGTATACTACTAACTAATGCAATAAATAACAAAGAATACGCCTTTCTTTTGAAGTTGGGCCACCATATTTGTCCTAGGAAATGGTCTCGCGGCTCCACGATTTTGGTCTCCAATCTCTTCCACAACTAATTTTCAGATGGGGAATGGATCCAAATGGGTATGGAGCAAGCTCAACATACACCGTGGGGAATGGCGTGGCAAAATATGGGAATAATGGAGAAAAGTGTATGATGTGACTAAGATCAAATGGAAAAAAGTAGGAATGCTTCTAGAATGGCCAAAAAGTGTTTTGGGAGAGTCCTTCACAATGTATTTATAGTATGGTCCTATGGTTTTTTACCCATGGTATTTTATTGTCCATGATATTTATCTATGGTTTTTTTACCCATTCTCATTTTTAGGGTTTTTAACCCTTTTTGGGAGAGAGTGGGGATAAATCACAATAAATGCTCATTAGCCCTTCATTTATGGGAAGGAATAATGATGTTTTGGACCATTTTTAGTGAGAATACAATTGTGAAGGTCAGAATCGAGGAAACAATGGTGGGAATATGATGTATGATTATGGTTTAGACCATAGAAATCTAGGTGAAAAATTTATATTGTTAACAATATGCAAATGTTACATGTCCAATGGAGAATTTTTTTGAAGAAAGATGTTAAATTCCAATGGAATGAATGATGTCAAGAGATTCTGGATGTTCTTAAAGATAATATGGTTACAAATCCTATATTGGTATTTCCATATTGCAAAAAGAATTTCATGTACATGTTGACGTGTCATCTATCGTGCTCGGCGACGTACTCACACAAGAAGGTGAGGGTTCTCTTGATCACCCCATTGCATTTTCTATTAGAAATTTGTCAACGATAGAAATCACTTCAAAAAATCTTGGAATTAGCATCCATGTTTAGTGTAAATGGTTTTTAGATTTAGTGGTCAAACTAGATGCTAAATGGGACGTGTCATGGACAAAACTTAAAGCGTCTCAAAAAACATTTGTTTTGCTTCCTAGATAGCATCCTTCATTACCTCTAAAATAGCATCTATTTTTTGCTTCCACAATAACGTCCAACTTTGCTTCTTAAAGAAAGCTGAGGTTTTCTTCCTAAATAACATCATATTTTGCTTCCTAGATAACATCTTCTTTTGCTTCCCAAATGACATCCATGTTAGTGCAATATTTGCATCCTTAATAGCACCATGTTAGGGTCTATGTTTTCACCATATTTGCATCCAAATTAGCATCCAATAATGCATCCATTTGTGCTACCACTTTAGCATCCCATTTTGCACCATGTTTTACTTCCAAATATGTGTTAATTTTTTCTTTCTTTTTCGCATCGTGTCTTACTACAAAAATAACGGAAAATATTTCTTCTATTGTTGCACCATATTTTTCTTCCTATGTAGCTCCATGTTTTGCATCCAAAGTAACTTCTTATTTTGATACCATATCAACTCCATGGTTGGATTCATCATAAGCGCCAAGTGTTGCATCATTTTTTAATGTTGAGTTTCGCATCTTTATTTACACCCACATTAGCACCATGTTTTTTCTACTACTTTAGTGCCCAATTTATCATCCATTTTTACTCCCACACTAGCGCCACATTTTGCTTCTCGTTTAACTCCTTGGATTTCTTCTTATTTTTCTTCCTCATGAGTGCCTCATTTAGCTTCTCATTTAGCATCCAATTTTATTCCTTTGTTGGCCACTAGTTTGGCTTCTACTTTAGCATCCAAAATAGAATCAAAATTGACTTCCAACTTAGTGCCAAGTTTTGCATCCAATGTTGCTTCTAGATCTAGGACATAGTAGGCTTCCATTTTAGCTATTGGTTTTGCTTCCTTATTAGCATCACATTAGAATTTCTATTTAACACCTAAAACCATATCCAATTGTGTGCCAATATATTTATTATATCAAATTATTATAATTATTCATTAATTTCAATATTTCTCATATATGATTTACTTCATAGTTCTGAAATGATATAATGAAACATTCAAATTAATTGTAGATACAATTATTGAAATCAATTGCGTAGCATTTATGCAAAAAATTAACAGAAACGGACAACATTTATCCCAAGTAGTAATATCATCATATATATTAATTTTCCATGAAAAGATCATCAACAACTTCCAATATATAAATTTAAAATATAATAACGATAACATCAACATTATATTTCATAAAAAAAGTGAAATTAAAAAAATCATTGCATCAATTACCTATCATACATATCACCATATTAAGGCTAAAAAAACAAGTGAATAATATATATAGTGAAAATACCGATATCACAAGAAATATTTTTTTTGATGTCCATATCTAGAAAAGTCAAAATGGTCAACCGTAATCAAAATTTATATGTCAACATGAATCCAACATACAAATCAAAATGACCCAAAATGTAATATGAACTTGGATAATCACAAAAACACAATGTGTCTAGTAACATGGAGAAAACAAAAAGCATCGACAATCTCAATAATAGCATCAATGACTACCATCATCGTCCTCATCATCATCCTCATCATCTATCCCAATATCATATCCATCATCATTTTCATCTGATCCAATTGCATCATTATCAACAATATATTTCTATGGTACATCACTAACAACATAATCAGGATCATCATCTAAGTAGTCATCTTCACCATTTTTCTGCAAATACCAAGAAATAATCATTTTAAAGAATTAGTAGTAATTCATTACATAATCCATATTCTGCTTTATATTGCAAATATTAGTGTGATAATTTATGTATTCTCGTGAGTTTTCCAACCATGAATATAAAAATCATCTCATCAAGAAATATCAACCACACAAAATTTTTATCCACAACCATGCACACACTCTTGCATACACACACATGTACACCATACATTTTCATATCACAATAGAAGAAGACATAGAGGCTAGGAAAAATAGACATTCCAATGATTATATATAAACTGAAGAAAAATATGATATAACATATATTATTCGTTTCAAACCATTTTTTTGCCTAAAGTTTTTATATCATTAATTCTATACATATAACATGTTATTCAATCTATATATTCAATAGCATAT
Organism: Pseudotsuga menziesii; assembly: GCA_001517045.1. Classification (NCBI taxonomy): domain Eukaryota; kingdom Viridiplantae; phylum Streptophyta; class Pinopsida; order Pinales; family Pinaceae; genus Pseudotsuga; species Pseudotsuga menziesii. The sequence continues at coordinate 654,270 of LPNX011094084.1, forward strand.
TAACCATGGTTTTCATCTCTCAATCAAGTTCATGAATTGTTTACATTGTAATATAAAAGTAAATTTAATATAACATGCTTGATAATATCCCCTCACAAACATGACTAAAAGCATATTATCATAGATATAGTTTTTAGCATAATAATCATATCATCGGTATAACAATCGCCAAGCTTCGTTGGAGTCATGTTATCCAAGTACTTGCAGGAGGTAACAAAACTCACATTTGTTGCTTGGGATTCTCTTGGTATCCCTGAATGGCCATCAGAAGTGACTTGAACTTACCATAAATAAAAAACCAAGGCTTGAATGGATAAAACATTAGCTAAGATGGATTTGTGACATCCCAGTATTGCTAAGGAAATCCTTGCTCCATAATTTTATGGACCAAAAGTTGTTTATTTTGACGGTTTTTTAAACTAGGGATTTTCCCAGCGACGTGCAGTGAAATTTATGCATGATAGGGTAATATTTTGAAAATAAGTTGAGAGATTGCATGGGAATCACAATCATCTTTCCCTTTCCCAAACATAGTTGCAATAAGAAACAAAACTCAATTTGGTTGTTCAGATTGGTTTGTATGCCCCCGGTTGGAATTTGTCTAGAGTCCCTTAATGGCCTTAATAAGCGAGAAGAAAGTCACTATAACTTGAAAACCATTGCTCCAGTGGATAAACTGTCAGTTTCGTTGATTCGTGACATCCGAGTACAAATAGGGGCACCCCTGTTTGGTGGCTTCATAGCTCGAAAGTTGTCTATGTTGTGGGTTTTCTAAACTAGGTTTGTGTTAAGTGACGTGTAGTGTAATTTCTGTACGATAGGCTAAGATTATGAAAAAATTTCCCAATGAATGTGGGATCATTGCAGTCATCTTCACCTTACCCAAAAACACTTGCAGGAGGAAATGAAACTCAATTTCATTGCTCATTTTGGTTTTTATGCTCCCAGTTGAAATTTGTTTGGTGTCCCCGAATGGCATTGGTAATCAATATGAAACTCACCATAGCTTGAAAACCAAGGCTCCAATGGACAAAAAAAAATTTCTCTTGGATTCATGATATCTAGTTACCACTGTAGACACCCCCATTTGGTGGCTTCATTGACTGAATGTTGTATATTTTGACAGTTTTCTAAACTAGGGTTTTTTTCAGTGACAAGCAGTGCAATCTATGCACAATATCCCATGAGTTTGAAAAATGTGTCGATCAAGTGCATGGGAATTGCATTCATCTCACCATTTTCCAAACACACATGCAAGAGGTAACAAAACTCAATTTCGTTGCTTGGTTTGGTTTTTATGCCCCCAATTGAAATTTGCATGGTGTCCTTGAATGGCATTCAGAAGCGAGATAAAACTCGCCATAACTCAAAAATCAAAGCTTCCATGGAAAAATTGTGAGTTCCATTGGATTCGTGACATCCGAGTATCGCTTGGGACACCCTTGTCCAGTGGCTCCATGGACTGAACATTGTCTATTTTGACAATATTCATTACTAGGGTTTTTCTCATTGACGTGTAATGTAATTTATGCATGATAGGATACAATTTTGAAAATGTTTTGAATGAGTGTGTTGAGATATTAGTCATCTATCCCCTTCCTAAACACACCTCCAAGAGGTAATGAAACTCGATTCCATTGTTTGGTTTGGTTTTTATGCTCCCCATTAAAATTTTCCTAGTGTTCCTAAATGACTTTGGGAAGTGAGAAGGAACTTACCATAACTAGAAAATCGAGGATCCGATGGACAAATTTTCAGTTCCGTTGGTTTTGTGACATCCAAGTACCACTAGGGACACCCCTGTATGGTATCTTCATGGACCGAACTTGTCTATTTTGACAATTTTCTAAACTAGGGTTTTACTCGATGACGTGTAGTGGAATTTTTGCACATTAGGGAAATATTTTGAAAAATATGTCAAGCGAGTGCATGGGAATCAAATTAATCTCTCTCTTGATCAAGCACACTTGTCGTAGGAAATGAAAATAAATTCCATTGCTCGGTTTGGTCTTTATGCCGCTAGTTGAAATTTTCCTAGTGTCCATGAATGGCCTCGAGAAGCGAGATGAAACTTGTCATAAATTGAAAATTGAGGCTTTGATGGAAACAAAATTTCAGTTCAATTAGATTCATGACATCCGAATACTACTAGGAACACCCCTACTCGATGGTTTCATGGACCAAAAGTTGTCTATTTTGACGATTTTTTAAACTAGGGTTTTCCTAAGTGACATGCAATGTAGTTTCTGCATGATAGGTTAAGATTTTAAAAAATGTTCTATATGAGTGCATGGGAATCATAGTCATGTCACCCCTACCCAAACACACTTTCAAAAGGAAATCGAACTCAATTTCGTTGCTCGGTTTGGTATTTATGCCCTGGTTGAAATTTGTTTGGTGTCCCTTAATGACCTTGGGAAGTGAGATGAAAATTACTATAACTCAAACACCGTGGACCCAATTTGTTTGATTCAACTTTTCTATAGTTTTAAGGAAAAAGCTAAAGCTACTTTTAAGGTAAACTGCCTTGTTTTTTGCACCAACTCACCTCCCTTATTTTCCTTATCTAAAAGCGTGATAAAGTCAACTTTCCATCACTTATGAGTTGTACACAGTCATTCAACAAATTTGTGAGCCTCTTCACTGATTTGGAAAGTGCTTTGTCCAGCTATGGGGGATTTTGACTAGTTTGGTAATACTACTTTCATACCAATTAGAATAGCTCCCTAAAGCTTTCAAATACTTTTATTATATATTGTATGAGTAGCCTACATATATTTAATTATGCCTGATGTAAATTAATATCATCGACAATTTTTGGATTATCACATATTCAGTCTCCTTCTTGAGTGTTTCTTGCATATTTTCAAGAAATTTTGTGAGTTCAATTGTTCTAATCTTGGGATTAATTTCCACATGGTATCAGAGGCATAGTAGCTCTATTTTTCTCCTATTCAATTTTATTTTGCAGGGTTGACATCACTCATTGGGAGCGCAGACTGTCTAGTCAAAGGGTGCAGTTGAAGTATGGATCAATCTCAATCAACCATCTTAACTCCATTCAACTACTTCGAATGGAAGGAAAGGATGGAAATACTGATGAGTAAAAGCCTCTTCAGAGTGACCATGGAAACAGAAGTTGATCCTAATGCAGTAGAAGAGAAGATCAAATGGCATAATAGGAGAGATGAGGCATATGGTCTCTTATGTCTTAGCATTTCCAGAGACCCTCTATTTCATCTTGGTGGTCTTACATCACCAAATGAAGTATGGTAGAAACTTCAATATTTTTTTGGGAAGATAGATATGATGAGAGGTTATCAACTGGATAATGAGATGATAGCATTGAGTCCAAGAAGCTTCGAAACCTTGAAGGTCTAATTCTCAATATTCAAGTCACGGGTTTTGCAGCTAAAATAGTCTGGTATTGATAAGGAATATGAACAACTAATCTTGGCTATTCTTTCGAAGCTTGATCCTAATTATTCAGTATTTGTTTCGACCTTCCATGCCTCCAAGTTGAATACTTGAAATTGGAATATTCCTTCACTGGAAGATTTCATGGAATCCTTGACTCAGAAGCAAGACAAATTGATCTTGATGGGCACCATCAAACATTCCAAAGATCAAGATTTGGTTGTTGGATATTCCAAGGTGAATTACAAAGATAAGAAGAAGGATAAAAATCCTCCAGATAAAAAAGGAGACAAGTTCAAGTCTCAATAGGAGTCTTGAAACTCCAAGAAGAAGAACTTTCATAAGAAGAAAGGTAAAGCAGAAGGAAGCAAGTGTGGATACTATGGTAAGGGACCTCATCCTAAAAGATATTGCATGAAGAAAGCATATAGATATGCTTACTCAAATCCTATACAAGAAAAACATCTCTCTCCCTGGTGGCGCATGCAAGAAGGAAGGAGAATCTAGTTTCGAAGACCAAGAGAGATTTCATGCCCTGTGTTAGCACTTAGAATGTACCCAGGTTATGGAAGGTAGATCCCGAGGTAACAACAGAACCACTTTAGACTGGATTTATGACCTAATACAGTCAGAGAGGGATATCTCACTATTTACAAAGTTTTCTCAGTCAAGATATTCAATGAAAGATAGTCAGAAGGTCATATTTCTGATGGAACAAATAGGACAAGCCTTGTTTTAAAATTTTGGTGGGACAGTCATGGAGGATACCATTGGGAAATGGACTCACTAATTAGTTCTAATTTAGGTTGCAAGAGGTAGGGGTTTGAAAGGTTCATGTAAAGAGGCAAGGTATACACCCTTTCCTCAATCTTTAGGCTTTTTGCAAGTCAATTAGAAGACCAAGAAAACATACCATCAAGCAAATCACCAATCTTGGGTTAGTTCTGCAAGACTTTAGCAGAAAATTGTTTTGAAATGCTTGAAAAAATGAACCTAGAGCATGCAAGATGAATTATATCCCATAAAATACTGTTCAAAAATTAAATCAAGACAAAATGGAGTGGGAAAATAGGGTAAATAATCACAATAATATCACTTACTGAATAAAAATATGGCACAATAAACCTCTGCTATGGACACTTCAACCTTCCATCTCTGCAATTTTTATTCATCTACTAAAAATGAAGCCATGACAATGAAGATCCTATCTTCTATTGAAAATAAAACCCTTGATATATATATTACATCTTAATTTATATAAAAACAACCTCTTCCTAGTCTTGAATTTTAAATCTAACTAAACTCTAAAAATAGAAACAATTATAACTGGTTTGCTCCATTTGAGGAAGCAGACTGCTGAAAAATCCCCACCTACATATCTAAACTAATGATATTTTTGTGACTTATGAGAGAGGTTTTTTTAATTGACCATGTTCCTGAAAAAACCCATGTCTCTGTTTTGTTAGATTCACCTCCAGCCCCTCGAAATCTACTTTTGAAATTAATGACTCAGACGGGATTATTAAATTTCTGGAAAAAGACCCTATGAATATCCTCTTGATACTCCCACACTGTGATACATGTGTAGAAACTGAAGGAGGTTTTTGACTACTGTTCCGTTATGAATAAAAATCTGTCTCCATTTCTAAAAGTTTAATCCCATTTAGCGGAAACAACTCTTTGAATTTTATGACTAAAACAGTCATTTGAAAATATGAAAATTTCCCTGTAAATATCGCTTTGTTTGTCCTAAACCATGAGACCTGTGTAAAAATTGAAAGTTTTTATTGTATACTGGAGTGTTCTAAGGAAAATCCTCTTTCGATTTTGGAAAATTCCTCTTCGTTTGGTGGAAAAATTTGCTTGAAGTTAATGACTAAAACAATCATTTTCATTAAAATATGCTCTACTGCTGCAGTTGATATATGATATTTAATTTTTTCATATATTATAGAAAGTGTATCCATCCCATTCTCAACTAGATATATTTATGTTCAATAAGAAATCAATCCCTTCAAATATGATCCCACACCAAATGATCATTGAGAAGGTTCCACGTTCTTTAAACACTCCATGAACAACAATATCTCCAACATCGTCATCGACATTATCAACAATGTCAGCTAGGTTGCATGGATCATATTCAGGAATGTTTCGCTCAATCTTGTCAGAAATATTTGCGCCTACATCTACTGCTTTCGTGTAAATACCACTAGGTACTCTGTCAAACAGAGACATGGAAGAAACTCCAAAACCACAACCAATAATTGCTTCAAAATATTCTCCCAATCATCACTGTATTATAATTTGAAAACATTAATAGTAATCATAAAAACCCAGCAGTCCCTTTGCAGCAAGAAAAAATCCAATCACAACATCAAATAAAAAAACTATAATGAAATATTTCTTGATTCCTGCATAAGTTGACACCCATTGATCAATTTATTAAAACAAGGATTAGGCCAACACGTGTTCCAAGATGCTCACTATTTAAAATTTCGCTGAGTTTAGAAAAATCAAATCAGCCATACTTTCAATTGGTGAAATTAATATGGAGTGTTGATCAACTTGGTCAAATTATATGGTAAGGAAATGCGGTTTTATTTTCACCAAGAACATGTGAATTCCACATATTTTGAAAGTTAATTACTCCCGGCGAGTTCAGGCAACGAAAAAATTGTCCACTGTTGGATGATTTAGGTTTTGATGTATTTCGTTGATTCATTTTTAACTGCAAGGTTTCTATCTTCCTTCAGAAATTGACATCCATACATGTTGATTCATAGGTAGTAACGAGTTCAATGACTTGGGGATGAATATTATTACAAAAATCCCAATCGGTTACATGTCTCTCGCTGGCATCCAAATCTGTCTCTGTGGAGGTGGAGAGAAATTCACCAAATCCCATGGAAATCCCATCAGCCACCAGATTCGCAATATTTTCTCGGAGATCAACCAACAACTTCAAGCCACTAGGATGTGCGTTGGAGAATCTAAAAAATGACCAGATAGTGCAGGATGTTTTGCATTTATATATTGCCATTTGATTCATTGCTCACATCCAGAGTATCAACATCTATTGCACCTTCATCATCACTTCCACTATCACTGGATGAGCCCTCATTTACAAGTAATAATTCAGCATCAGGAACATTACTAGCAACATCTTTTTCCCCAAATGATTTTGGCCTTTCCTTTGTATCTACCACATGCCCATGATATTTCTTATCCAATAATGATGGACAGATCTATCTGAAGATGCCAATAAGGGAATGAGTTGCTGATGATAATTCTTTCTCATGAGACTTCTTATATAGGGTAAGGTCACAAAGTAAATCCTCTTTCATCAACAATGGCATACAAATGCGTATTTCCCTTCAATGTTTTGACCAACAACAATGACCTTAGTACGAGCTCGATCATGTACAAATTGATTTACCAATTGCTTCAATAATGGTTCAACTACATCAGGAGGCACCATATCATGACAGGCCTAGACTGCTGATGCAAGAAGGTGTGTCACATCTCTTTGATGAGGCTACACATATTTCTGAAGAAATGGATAAAAATTCAATAAAATAAAATGATGGAGTCTCATTGACCGACCAATCACTTTAATAATCATCATTTTAACCTCAAATCGCTCTAGAATCTTAACAAAAATGTTCTTTGTTGTTGTTTCTTGCAGATGGTACCGGTTTTTTATCTTTGACACAATCCTTTATAACATGTGAAATGTCAACAGAATATTGCATCGTAGAGATGGAAATTTAAAGGTTTACCACCACTTTTGCATGTGAAAACATACACATGGCTTCCCTTGAGTAATATTTGTGGATTTTGATTTTTGGTACCTCATGCATATTTTAAAATGGTTTTGTGGTAATATCCCACATTCACTAGGAGGTTGGCCTTTTCATTTTTTAAATACCTCAATTATTTCAATATATAGCTAGGAACAAAAGTATGTAATGCTCCTTGAGAGCTTGGTACTTTGACTTTGATTTGAGTGCATGGACCCGATGTGACTTGGTGCTTGGGATACAATTTGGCAAGGTGTATAGCTGCATTTCTAAAGTATCTCTCAGTGTAGAGCGCGCTTCGTTCCAAAAACTTTTATTAAAAACATGTATTTGTCAATATTGTCAATATTTTTATAAAAATAATAAACCTTGGTTTAAAATATAAAAACTTGACTATAAATCCAAACTTTACATATAACCAATGTTTAAAATTTTGCATCAAAACCACTTATAAAAACTCTTTTATTTTTCTTAAATAACCATTATAACTCTTTTTATGCCAAACTTGGGAAATTTTAAATGATTTGTCCAATGAAAGAAACCTTGGGACCATTAAACCATCAATGCGAGCTTGAAATGTTAAGGCAATAACATTAACTACATCTTAAAGAAAATAGTGCTAACACCCTGGTTCCAAGCACTGTAAGATCTTCTTCCTTTATCATCGATTATGGAGATTCTAGACACATTGCTTCAACAAAATAATCCTTCTCATGTCTTGATGATCAGAAGGGTCCTAAGATTTTGTTGGGAGATAACTCAAAAACTAAAAGCAAGGGTAAAGGTAGCGTTGATTTTGACCATGGTTCCTTCATTAATGTCTTGTATGTCCCAGGTATTGCTGCTAATCTCTTGTCAATCTACCAGATGACCCACGCTGGGTCTCCTAAGAAGGTTTTTTTCTCTCCCAATGAAGTTGAAATCTCTAATATTGTAAATGGTAGAGTCATTGATAAAGGTTTTGTTGATCATAGTTCTAGAGTTTACAAGTTCTCACACTTCATGCATTTCTCTAAACCATCTTCTCTCCTCACACATGCCAATTAAACAAGAAAAATTTGGCATGATAGGTTTGGTCATCTAAACTAAAATTACCTTTCATATTTGTGTTATAAATATATGATTTTAAGATTACAAAAAATAAATTTTTCAAAAGGAGTCTGTCAGAGTTGTATTCTAGGAAAACATCCAAAGCATAAGTATGAGAGAGTCAGTCATGAGCGAACCTCATCAACTCTTGAGATCATTCACAGTGACATTGCTGGTCCCTTCCCTCATATGTCCATGATTCAAGCCAAATATGTCATTACTTTCATAGATGACGTTTCCAGGTTATGTTGGGCTTACTTCCTTAAACTCAAGTCTGAAGTTTTTGACCACTTGAAGGTTTTCAAGGCCTTGGTTGAGAACCAGTCTGGGAGGGGACTCAATATCCTCATATTTGATAATGGTGGTGAATATGTAAAGTATGAGTTCATTAATTATTGTAAAGATGCAGGTATTCAGATGCATCATCCTATTCCTTACACACCTTAGCAGAATGGTGTGGTTGAGAGGAAGAATAGAAGTCTCGAGGAGATGGCTCCTTGTATGTTGGAGTCTAATACTTTTCCACCAATGTTTTGGGATGAAGCTATAAATTGTGCATCCTACATCCATAATAGGGTGCCACACAAGCATCTTGATGGAGTTACCCCTTTCGAATCTTGGAGTGGGCACAAACTAGATGTATCTCATTTCAGGATTTTGGGCTCAAGAGCATGGGCTAGAATCCCACTAGATAAAAGGACGGATTTGGAGCCTAAAAGAAAAGAGTGCCTATTTTTTGGGGATTCTGAATATTCCAAAGGGTACAAGCTGATCAAAATAAGCACTTAAAAATCATTCATTGAAAGGAGTGTTCAGCTGGACAAAGAGCCTATGGTAGCAACAAAAATTGGAGATTCCTCCTCACCTCCTACACCTTTGGTTGTAAGTGAAGGAACTAATGAAATTTATGATTCTGATATGTATGATAATGATGATTTAATTGCAGATACAAACAGCCCCACAAGACCAAAGTGGGAAGCAAAAACTATACAAGTTGTCAGGGGTAAATGTGCACTATCTAACACAACACTTAATTGTCAACCCAGGAAGGTAACTTGTGAGATGCAAACACTGTATATGCAGGATTAAGGCCTATCCTAATTTAAGCTACTCTAAACTAAATTATTCTAACTTAGAGATTATTTAAAATGCGTAATAAGAAGATTTCTAATCTATCAATTATCAAACTTATTCAAATGTAAAGCCCTAATATTAATTAGAATACTCTCACATCTACAAAATATTCAAATTCATGTCCTATTCTTATTACAGAGATGAAAATACTCTTTAAATTAACTTCGAAATAATTATAATACTGAAGCATAAACTAGGGACTATCTAACATAACTCATAAACTTGAATAAATAGAAAACTATTTATCAACACAGAAAACAGAATAGGTTACAGAAAGTGAACTAAGAGACAGAAAACAGAGTAAATTACATAAAGAAAACTTATGAAGTTGATGTATCATTTAACATTTTAAAAGATATTATTACATTAATAGATTTTTAAGAACTACTATTATAGAGCTTACTGATTCATCTTAAAAATGAACTATTTCTAAACTAACTTGTATTTTAAAACTAAAACAAAATAAATATAATTTACAGAATAATTAATCTTTAAAAACGGAATTGAATAATATTAAAGCTTTAAACTATAACGAAAATGGATTCCATTTATATATCCTAAAATTTAAAGCAAAACATAGTAAAGTTTAATTTATTGGGAATCAAGTTTTACAGACTTAATGTATGACTTTCAAACTCAGAATTTGAGTCTACAGCAAAACAAATCATACTTACAATACTAAGTATTTAAAACGGTATTTTTATATTTCTCCTATTACCCAAGCTCGGTTCTAAACTAACCAATGCTATGAATATTATCTCATTACAATAAATAAAATGTGATTTCTAAAGTTAGTCGATTAAGCACAATTCTTATTTCTAATGGAAACAAAAACAATGAGCTAATCTAACTATACACACTTAAAATTACAGAGAAAGGGCTTATGGTCTATGTTGGTGGATCCTTTCCAATGAGACCACAAGTCCTTATGAAGTTTGCAGACTAAAATATTTAATATACAGGCATATAAAAAATATTAACAATATAACCTGGATCATATTATAATTTACCAAATTAGCTATACTTCATAAAAACATTATAACTCTGTCATAATGTGAAAAAGAACCAACAATTAGCATTGCAACCCTTCTGTTAATTGTTCATTGCATTCTGCATACATATACATGTCCTTTTCCTTCGTCCTATTTACATATCTCTGTCTACATACATACTACATTCTCTATTCTCTCTATCCTCTCTATTTTCAATCTATGGCTCTCTTTATATAGCTCGAAGGATGAGATAACCGCTTCCAATTTTACAGTAACAAATCGATCTGCTAATTAAGAATACAACTGTTCAATCCCTTAATTGACGGCTAACAAGATATAATTTGGTTTGATGTCGAATAGAAAATCTTCATCTCTATGGCACGCAGTTCCTAGAGATGAAGATTGCATTAACCGTACATGAGTCATCAGCGAAATTGAAGACGGATAAACTTGAGTTTGTTTGAGCAAGCTGGCCATGTGTGGAGAAGCTTCAAAATAACTAACCGATGCTGAATGCTAACATGTGCTGCAGAAATCAAAGCATGCTGCAGAAATGTAATTAGTCACAAATCCTTCAAGAAATGACATTTAAACATTAAATCAAAGGAAATAAATGAATTATCATACCTTAATAACTTGTTGAATATTTCGGTGAATATGTGAAAATGTAGAAGGATTTGTGGGATAAAAGGATCAAATGAAGATATCAAAGGTATATATGGAGGGTGTAAAGAAGTACAAAAGACTGTCAATTTGGCGAGCCAACATACTCCCATGCCTGAGTATTTGCATGTCCTCATGTAAACATGTATTTCCAAAATATCAAAAATTTTCAACACTCATTTTTAACCTTGGTGACAAAATCAAAGATATCCAACGCTTCACTGTTCTGTTTCCTAGAAAATCTCTCTCCCACGCCTATCTGTTTGCATCTCGCATGCAAAAAAACTAGATAGAGTCTTCAAAATTTCAAAACTAAGTTTTAATATTACTGACAAGGATTATGTTGCATTGACCACAATGTTCAAGTTTCTACCAGCTGGATTTGATAGAACCTTCAATTTCTTTTTCAACATAGCGATATGAGACAAGTGCTTACATGCCTCAACTCTCAAATTCCTTACTAATTTTTTAAGGTGTTTTATACCTACAACTGCTTTGTCATGCTTTCCCTTCAATTTCTCATTCTTTTACAGGAGCTTAAGACTATAAGCTCTCCATTTTTCATTATATGTCTCAGTCTCTGCAAGCAATAGATCTTGTTCTTGTTGGGTTTGTTCATACGACCTGAGAACTACTTTAATATTTCTAATCTTCTTATTTTTCTTCTGCAACTAAGGAATTATAGAAGGAATGGCTAAAGTGGCCGAGACTTCAGGTATATGTTCATCACAGGGTTCTTGTGTAGGCGAATGATCATCAGAAGACCCATAATCAAACTGTTGAGGGTTAAACAGTTTAGGATCATATTCGACATAGCCATATTTTGGAAAAGGAAGATCCTCATGCATGGTTTCAGAACCAAAATCAGGAAAAATGAAATCAAAAGGTTCAACATGTACAAAATCAAATTCCTGAGGCGACGATGAGGGAAGTGGACTTGGTGTATTTTTCGTAGGAAGACCTGGCTATGAGTCAGGAGATTCTTCAAGGTCAACAAAAATAGATGGATGTACATTAAGGGCTATATTAGAAGGCCTAATGAAATGTTTTGTCATGCATCTGGTGGTTCGACGTTGTATTGGGGATTTTGTGACATTAGGGCTTTTCAGTTGAGGTCGTTCTTTTTGGATTTTCATAATATAGAGGAAAAAAGTTCAATTAGGGGTGGTTCTAGCTCTGGGTCAAGAACGATTGCTAATTCATGACCTTCAGAATGAGGAGAAATGTGAATGTGTGGAGAATGAGGGTTTGCAGATGAAGGAAGACCTTGAATTCTTTCCACAAAATTTACCCAACTATCCTTTTGGAGTTGCAGTTCATCCTCAATAAGAATTTTGACCAACCCATGATGATAAATATTGGTATAAGGGTTACTAGAATGATTTTGAACCTTTCTCGACATCTTAGCTAAACTCTTGTATAGGAAATAGGGGAAATTCATTTCCAGTTCTGCTTCAAAATGCAATAGTAGGCGAATATGGTAATTTAGGGTGGTGACATACTTTCCTTCACAGGTTAAATACTTCTGCAACACATAGAGCACGTTACACCATTCAGCTTGCATCCAGTATCGATGGAAACCCTTCTTCCAGTTTGCAGACTAATGTTCTTCTTTGAGAAACCTGGTACACATTGTGCACTCTATGGGTTTATTCTTAAACCAACGATCTCCTTGACGAGGTAGACCAGTGGCATGGGAAACTATTTTCTCCAAAAATGCCATGATAAAATTGCCAATGTGCACGACTTTCCCATCAAATCCCTGGGCGAATTTTAGTGTAATGTCGTCATCATGCCCCTGAAATTTTTGGAAAAATTGATACCATATGCCTTCAAATATTTCTTTTCATGCATTGAATTCAGGAAAACCTTCTAATACAGAAACAAAATTTGGTTCATGGAGTGCAGCTCCCTTTCACCCCATAATTGTCTCAGAGGTTATAACTTGGACAGAAAACAGAAGATGAACCCGAAACTAGGAAAATGGTAAGGGTTATTGAACAGGCATAAAACAAGTGTTCAACGAAGTTCTCGAGGCTTCTAATGTTGTGGTTATAACGGTAATTCATAAGCCTCGTTTTTAACAATCATTCAAGTATATGGCACATAAAAATACTATGAAAATTTTGAAATGTTAGTGCAATTATGTAGGAAAATAAATCGAAGGTTGCATGGATAAGAGAATATAATCATATATTTTCAAAGTGATAATATCTTCATCTCTAGGAACTACGTGCCATAGAGATGAATATTCATTTATAAGGTATAAAGATGATTATCAAATGATGACAGGTATAGGCAAGGTACAATCGAAAGATCATGGTGACAACTAAAGGTAAAATGAGAGTATAGGCTAAATCATATGAGGGCATGGGCTTAGCAAGTACATAGATATAATCCATGCTAAAATCTCCTTAAATTTAATGTAAAAACATATTTCAAATAAAGGATCGTTACCTTAGATCAATGTTACCTTAAAGGACCAAGTTCTTCAAAAGTACTTTGAATGTCAGGAGTTTCTGTTGCATGTTGTCATTTCTGTGATAGAATGGAGTTTATGTGGTAGGATGGAGTTTCTATGACAAGGTTCTCCTGCTTTGCTTCCAAACATTGTGATGCTAAAAACAGAGAATATTTCTTCTAAGAGGTTGTCCACTATGATGTATGTTATTGGATTTCTGTAGAAAAAGAATAGATTGCTCTGTATCCAAAATGAAGGCTGCAACTACTGAGAACTAACCATGATCACAGAGTAAAGAACTGCAAGGTCTTCATCCATGTCCTTCCCTTGTGCAATTCTACCTATGTGAATAAATTTTTTGATTTCAAACATAGATAGAAATCATTGGATTACCAACAAATAAGGAGAGTTGTTAACCAATGCAAGATATTCCACCCTTAATGTTAATGGAAATCAAGGCACTTGGTACATCCTAACAGTCATGAATAGATTTGTTGGAGTCGAATGAACTGTAGAATTCTCTTGCCAAGAAACATTATTGAATTTCCTTAGCAAATGACAAGGATTCCTTCCATTAAGGTATGCAGGTTGCAGAGTACCTAAAAATGTCTCAAGCTTCAGACCCAAAAAATGTTTTGGAGTTGATGGGTTGAAACTTGCTAAAAGGAGAGCCTTAATAAATCTCCCATCATCTAGCTGAGCACAGAACAAAAGATATTTTTTGCAGAAATGAAGTATCATCAACAGCTTTATTATGGAGCCTAGCCAGCCAGTCTCCTAGTTTTCGAACTAGACCATTGCTAGACTGTGCCAGAAAACTGGTTTTCACAGTAGAGCTTTATTTTTTTTTTACTTGTTTTTATTTTATTTTTATTTTTATTCCCTACACTACCCTATACTACTGGAAGTAGAAGTATTCTTTCAAGTATATTAGTACTTCCAGTGTAACCACCTATGAATCAGGATTTTTAAAACATTCTTGTTCACATAATGTATATGAACAAATTCCATGACATGAGGAACCAGCTTTTCATATGATCTGGTTTTCAAAAATTGCTAAAGGGTAAAAGGCTGGAACAGAAAAACTGACTCAATCCATGACTTAATATATTCTTGACTAGCTTGGCTTTCTTCCTCAGTATGCTTAACTTCCAATACAAGTTGATATTCTTCCTCTGGTGCCAGGAAGGCAAGAAATTCTGAAATTTCAGGTTCTAGTTGTTCTTCTTCTTCTTCTTCAGCTGCTTCCCCTGATTCTTGAGCTCCCTCAGCAAATAAGAAATGAGAAATGTGTAGATGAAGATCTTCATGCTGAGGATACTTATAGATCTGTTGCCCACTTTGGAAGATGGATTCTTCTTCATATATGGATCTAATACTACAACAAGGATTGAAGAAACCCTTGTGGTAATAAGCCCTTATCTACTCGACAAATTTTTGAACATCCTTAAACTTGTACTGGTTCAAATGTCCCGCTTCACAGGAGGGTTAGTAACATGGTTCTTACAGCACCCAATTGTAAAGTTCGAATTTTAAAACTATTTGTAGAAAACTCATTCATGCAAGAAATCAAATGCATTTAGTGTAGAAATGTAAAATTAACTCAGAAGCAAAGAAACTGAAATTAAATGTTGTGATTGTAAAACTGGCCCAATATCTAGATAATCTAATATGCAAATTAAAATGAAAGCAATCCAACTCTATACTATGAAACCATAAACATCCCTACTTAAAGGAAATCCTACTATTTGTTGAAGAAAGAGCAATCTTGCATACTATTAAACAGAAAAATACACTTACATCAAAAGCAATTGCAGGAAAAGGAAAAATTTTGAAAACATATATGCTTGAAACTAACTACGTGAGAGTAAACAATCTACATTTGCATAAAGGGAAACACACTCTAAATAAATCAAACAAACTTGTGCAGAAAAGAAAAAAAAAAGTTTTGGGGTAACACACTATAGTGGATGCACAGGGTCTTATCTCTCATCGTACCGTTCTCCCCTCCCCCTTGTTATGTAATATAAAAGCAACCTATCTATACTCTAATCCCTTTAGCACCTCCCCAGCAACGATGCCAAAAATGTCGGGGCTAAATATGCACTATATAATGCAACACTTAATTGTTAACCCAGGAAGGTAACTTGTGAGATGCAAACACTATATATGCAGGATTAAGGCCTATCCTAATCTAATCTACTCTAAACTAAATTATTCTAACTTAGAGATTATTCAAAATGCGTAATAAGAATATTTATAATCTATCAATTACCAAACTTATTCAAATGTAAAGCCCTAATATTAATTAGAATACTCTCACATCTACAAAATATTCAAACTCATGTCCTTTTCTGATTACAGAGATGAAAATAATCTTTAAATTAACTTCGAAATAATTCTAAGAGTGAAGCATAAACTAGGGACTATCTAACATAACTCAGAAACTTGAATAAACATAAAACTATTTATCAACACATAAAACATAATAGGTTATAGAAAGTGAACTAAGACACAGAAAACAGAGTAAATTGCAGAAAGCAAACTTATGAAATTGATGTCTCATTTAACAATTTAAAAGATATTATTACTTTAATACATTTTTAAGAACTACTATTATAGAGCTTACTGATTCATCCTAAAAATGAATTGTTTCTGTGATCAAAACTATTTCAAACTAACTTGTATTTTAAAACTAAAACAGAATAAATATAATTTGCAGAATAATTAATCTTTAAAAACAGAATTGAATAATCTTAAAGCTTTAAACCATAACGAAAATGGATGCCATTTATATATCCTACACTTTAAAGGAAAACATAGTAATGTTTATTTTATTGGGAACCAAGTTTTACAGACTTAATGTATGACTTTCAAACTCGGAATTTGAGTCTACAGCAAAACAAATCAGACTTACAATACTAAGTATTTAAAAAAGTATTTTCAAACTTCTCCTATTACTCGAGCTTAGTTCTAAACTAACCAATGCTATGAATATTATCTCATTACAATAAATAAAATCTGATTTCTAAAGTTGGTTGATTAATCACAATTCTTATTTCTAATGGAAACAAACACAATGAGCTAATCTAACTATACACACTTAAAATTATAGAGGAAGGGCTTATGGTCTATG
Source organism: Pseudotsuga menziesii (assembly GCA_001517045.1). Lineage (NCBI taxonomy): Eukaryota > Viridiplantae > Streptophyta > Pinopsida > Pinales > Pinaceae > Pseudotsuga > Pseudotsuga menziesii. The sequence goes on from LPNX011094084.1 coordinate 670,965, forward strand.
TTGGTGGATCCTTGCCAAAGAGACCACAAGTCCTTATGAAGTTTGCAGACTAAAATATTTAAGCTATAGGCATATAAAAAATATTAACAATATAAACTGGATCAGACTATAATTTACTAAATTAGTTGTACTTTATAAAAACATTATAACTTTGTCATAATCCAAAAAAGAGCCAGCAATTAGCAACGCATCCCTTCTATTAATCGTTCATTGCATTCTGCATACATATACATGTCATTTTCCTTCGTCCTATTTACATATCTATGTCTGCATACATACTACATTCTCTATTCTCTCTATCCTCTCTATTTTCGATCTATGGCTCTCTTTATATAGCTCAAAGGATGAGATAACCACTTCCAATTTTACAGTAACAACTGGATATGCTAATTAAGAATACAATTGTTCGATCCCTTAACTGACGGATAACAAGATATACTTTGGTTTTCTGTTGAATAGAAAATATTCATCTCTATGGCACGTAGTGCCTAGAGATGAAGATTGCATTAACCGTACATGAGTCATCAGTGAAATTGAAGACAAATAAACTCGAGTTTGTTTGAGCAAGCTGGCCACGTGTGGAGAAGATTCAAAATAACTAACTGCTGCTGAATGCTAACATGTGCTGCATAAATCAAAGCATGCTGCAGAAATGTAATTAGTCACAAATCCTTCAAGAAATGGCATTTAAACATTAAATCAAAGGAAATTAATGAATTATCATACCTTAATAACTTGCTTAATATTTGGGTGAATATGTGAAAATGTAGAAGGATTTGTGGGATAAAAGGATCAAATGAAGATATAAAAGGTATATATGGAGGGTGTACATAACTACGAAAGAGTCAATTTGGTGAGCCAACACATGCAGCTAGGGAACTAGCTGGGAATCCTAGAGATCCTAGGAGGACTAGATCTTACTTTGAGAGTGCCCTTTCTATCAAGGACCCTTGTTTTTCTAATAAGTGTTTTCTAATGGTTGAATCCAATCCACATACATATGAATATGAATGTGAAGACCCAATATGTAAAACATCCATGAAGGAGGAATTTCATTCATTCCAAAAGAATGATACATGGGATCTAGTCACTCTCCCCCAAGGAGGAAGCTAATCAAGTGTAAGTGGGTTTTCAAAACTAAATTTTTTGTAGATAGTTATCCTTTGAAATATAAGGCAAGGTTATTTTCCAAGGGATTCTCCCAAGTACAAGGAATTGACTACAACGATATCTTTGCACTAGTTTCAAAGATGGACTCCATAAGAGTAGTTTTGGCCATTGCAGCTTCGAAGCAGTGGGAGGTACATCACATGGATGTGAAGAGTTCCTTTTTACATGGTGATATGAAAGAAGAAATATATGTGCAACATCCAAAATTTCTTTTTACTGATCCATATCTTGTGTGCAAGTTGAAGAAATCATTGTATGGGCTAAAACAAACTCCCAGAGCTTGGTATGTCAAGATTGATGGCTTTTTGCTATCACTGAACAATTGTAGATGCAAGTCTGATCCAAATGTTTATTTGAAGATGATTCATGGTTCCTTAATAATCATTGTATTATATGTGGATGACCTCTTGATCACAGGAAGTTCCAAGAAATAAATTTCCTCCTTGAAGGATGCAATGTCCATGCTTTTTCTATGACTGATTTGGGATTGTTAAGCCAATTTTGGGGGCTTGATATTTCTCAATAAGATCTCTGAATCAAATTACATCAGTCCAGGTATGGTTCATATCTACCAAATAATTTCAGAATGAATTCTTGCAATCCAAGAAAGACTCATTTCCTTTCAGGAGTTAAGCTTGAATAAGCGTAGTCAGCTCCATTGGAAAACAATACCCTGTATAGGAATCAAGTTGGTTGTCTTCTCTTTTTGACTCATACTCGACTTGATATATCTAGTGTGGTGAGTGTGTTTCCACCTTTCACACACTTGGGTCACATGGTAGAAATATTCAAGCCACTCGGTGTGTCCTTGGGGGCAAGTCTCGAGTCAAAGCTATCACCTTGTTCTTGACTCCTCCATTTAGGCTCATCTCCTAACAAAGCCAAGTGGGGTAGACCCTATTAAGTTACTAAGGCTAAATTACTTAGTTTGGTGATGTTAAACTGAATGAGTTACTTAGGAGTTTGAAATTTAACCATAAACAACAATAGATGACAAGATACAAAATGAGCATACACCGAGCACAATGCTGAGACACAATATATATATATATATATATAGCAAGAAAATAACCAGTGCCTTAAAATGGAGTCAAAATAAAATCAATGCACTTGCATGTGCTTGGAGTGAATGTTTTGCAATTTCCTCTTGGTACGTTTTGAGTTAATGTGAAATATGAGTTGATTAAAATTAGGCGAAGGGGTGGACTCCAGATATACCCGAGAGTACTTGGAGTATGTCCAAAACTAAACCTTCACGGCTACCCGCAAGGAATGTGTGGGCTGAATGGAGTATTTGGGGCTATTGTTCATAACGCACCCATTAGGGTGTGACAAATATCAGCGCCCCGAGGTCACTTTTCAGGAGTTCCTGCTTCCTTTGGGTATTTTACCACCGTAATGGTTTGATCTAGGTGTTGGATTTTCACCTGATGGTTTGTTAGTTTGGAAGAGTGAATCCTAATTATTCTAGTCACTCAAGTGCTTTTGATACAGCTTGACTAATTGAATGAACCGCATCCAAGTGCAGAGCATACACACCGGAGTCTTGTCAATTTTAGTAAATTTTGAGATGGGTGTTCTTGTTAAAAAGAAAACCCTCCGGGAACCTCTTTTGATCCAAGTGGATCTCAATCGGGGAATCAAGGAGGGGTTAATTTTAAAATATCTGATGAAACAAATGATTAAAAGGAAAACACAGATACACAATTCCAGTTTTCTAATTAGTCCTACCATGCATCTCTTTCCCCTTTTGGGTCAATCGGGAAGTCGTGGGGTAAGTATTAAGATTACTTTGAAATCTCAAATATGGAATATGAAATTGATAATTGTTATAGCGGATTTCACCACACTAGGTGAATCACACATTGTATGTACTTCCCCTATCCCACTGCAGACTCATTATTCCCTATGGACCATTTATTGTCTTTTGATGTATCATTGACCATCCCTGAAAACATTAGAAAAATGATATACGCGGCCTTTTCCCCGATAACCGCATACATACGCGGATATTCCCTCTATATTCGCGTACATCGGGATGTGTGCATAATCCAAAACTATTGGACCGTTCCTTGACTTGGATCCGACTCATATGACTCCTGGCCTTCCATATGCCTTGATATCGCATGGATTCGACCTTTCAGTATCACTTTGGAAAGCTATATAAGGAACCATTGAGACATTGAAAGGAGAAGAGAGAATTGAGAGTACCGAAACTATAGTCCATTGTTGCCAGAACTATACTTGAGTCTGCATCCCTTTGTCCCTTTGGAGCACTGTTGTGTTCTTCCCAAGCTTGCCTTTGTTAGTGAGCTTGCTATCGGAGTGATGGAGGATTGAGGTGGTGGAGGCCCAAGTGGGGGATTCAGTTTCTCCGGTTCGCAGACGTGCCGTCAGAGGTTGTCACTTGTAATCTCTGATTCATATTAATAGAAATATCTTTTCCTGTCCAGTAATGTGTATTTGAATGAATGTTGCATCCATTGGAATATGTCAAATGCTTATACATTATTGATTATATATGCTAGAATAGATCTAACACCATGAAATATAATATGCTTGTATTGTTTACTTGTTGTTGAGGACGTGCTATAACAATTCAAGCTGAAGATTGGAAACCTCAACAGGGATCTACTTCAACCGTCCGGAATAAGGTACGAGGTTCGATCCTTTATTGTTAGATGTTTTTATTTCTATTGCATATTGGGAAAGATTGGTTTCTGGAGTCTAGCTGTCTGTTGTGGTACCCCAAGCCATAGGAATTTCTCTCCATAACAATAATAAAACAAAATATACTACCTTGCATATTAGAACTACTCTAGTTTGCAAAAAAAAGGGAAAGAAAAGAAAAAAGGAAACACGGACACAAATCCCCCCAGGGGGGATGGTGAATAGGCTCGAAAGAGCCTAGTCGAAAGGACCTTTTCTCTTTATTAGAAACGATTTACAATATCAGAAAATTAAAATTGATGCACTTTGTTCCTTGTTATCTGGGATCCAAAGGCTTACAACAAGCTTGCAACAAGCTAGAATTAAAACACAGTGGTGGGGGAAGCTCTCGGGAAGCTCCGGTTCGTCCAAGAGTTGGAAATTTGGCAGAGTATCCTTCTCATTTTTGCAATATTTCCTTGGGATCTTGTTTTGCTGTTAGGGAAGCCAATGAGATGTGCACTTTTATTGCAGAATATGAAACTTTAAAGTACAGCAAGGGAAACTACCTTAAAAGCAAGCTACACATTTTCATTAAAATGCTTGCAAAAAGAGGATAATTTCAGCTAGATCTCTTAAAATATAACTTTATATGGAAAATGGAACTGAGATCTAAACTTAAGAAAGGATCTTACTAACTATATCTATATGTAATTTTCTTGATGAGACATATCTAAGCAATAAGACTCTTTAAAAGGAACCAATTTGAAGAGAAATTAATATTTTGAAGGAGGAAGAGAGAGAAAGAGTGTTTGAAGCCTGGGAATGTTGGGATTTGGATTCTACTTTGGTGGAACACCGAGGGACTATGTCATTCAGAATATATTGAAGATGAGGAAGATGCAAACCAGCTCAACCTCTTCTACAAGTGAGATCACCTGCAACTTAGAAATCCTTGCACAAACAAATGGTTAAAACATAGGTGATGTTGGAAGAGATAATTGGAAAGCATGCAATTAAACTTAAAATACATACAAATCCAATAGATCTAAAACAAGCAGCAGTAAGAGAATAAATCAAACTAGAATAAACTCTTACCCTAACAGGAGGGAGCTCTCTCCTTCAAGGCCAACAATTAACCAGCAAAAGAAACGATAAATAAAATAGATTATACCTCATAAGAATTTGACAATCAACATCCACACATGAAGAGCATTACACCATAGATCTTGCCTCCAAAGCTTTGTTATTCCAGAATAATAAAAAATACAATACAAGAGCAACAACACCTCAATCCCAGTTCTAACTAGCTTGGAAGAGGTTGCTTGTGCTTTGATATATACAAAAACCAGGAGATCCAGCCCAAGGGGGGCGCAAATCCCAAGGAGACAGATCAAATCAGCTGTTGGAGAGTCAATCAATGTAGATCTGAAGCTCAACTGAGCCTACATGTCAACCGGGGGCTTGATTGAGCTAACACATCAACCCATAAACTGACAAATCAGTCCACAGAGCTCCCAGGAGAGCCCATACATGTGGAGGAGAGAGAGAGAGGTAATAATTCCCCATAAATACTACTGAAGATGAACTCTGGATCTAATTTGATGACCTCCTTCAGTCAAGGATTTGTCAGATCCAATCAATCTGGTTCAGATCTGACTGATTTCAATCAAATCGGCTGAGAATTCACTGATCTATGATTTTGGATTTGCTCCATTATTCATCAATTTATTAATTAAAATAATCAATAATTGATTTTTTGGGCTTTCTAACCTGAGTGATGGAAAAACACTCAAAACTAGGAAATAGTGGGTCCATGGGTTTACATGGTGCTCTTAGCTTGAAAATGAGCACCTACATGAATGAAACTGATTATTTGGCCCACTTTTATTACAAAATCAATTTTTCCAATTAAACTATTAAAAAATAGCCTAAGTTTTGAAAAAATTAAATTTTAATAAAAAACACTGAAAAAACTAAAAAATTGAAAAATTGAAAAAAACCTAGGGGAACTTAGACATGTTCATATGACTCGACCATGATGTCTATCATGTTTATACATTGAAACATAGACTCTAATAACCTCAATAGGCCTAAATGCCAAGCCGACCACCCCAACTTTGGAGGTATGGAGTGAAAAACTCAGAAATTATCAATCGTTTATTCAGCAACCAATAATAACCAAGGGAAAAAACACCCTGGGCTGATCGGATTGACAAATAAATTCTAAGAGACCAAGTTTTTTACATACACTATCATGCTAGAACATTTATTACAATTCCCCCATGGGGTATGAACATGTGATATAGTACAACAAGCACTTCCCAGAAGTACTTCCAAAGGTCTTCTGAAGTCCGAACAAGTTATCCTTGTCCGATTCACCAGGCTCACTTGATAAAAAAACCACCAAGTACAACTTAGGTGGTAATAAAGTGTAGCTTCTAGACACATGTATAAGCCTCATGACATCCATTGGAGGGCATAAAAAATAATCCTAAACTTTGTACAAGGAACAAAAACTCATGGGATTCACTATGCTACACAATATAGACTAGAGTTGATTGGTTTTACTAACTCTGATTGGGAAGGTGGTAACACTGATAGGAAATCAACTTCTGGATATGTTTTTATGCTTGCATATGGACCAATTGGTTGGTTAAGTAACAAAGTGCCATTGCACTTTCATATATAGAGGAAAAGTATAGAGGAGTCGTGAATGCAACTACTCAATGTTTGTGGTTGCAAGGAATACTTGGAGAGTTTGGTATCGAGACAAAGACTTCTACAGTTATCTAGTGTGACAACCATAGTACCATTCATATCTCAATTGATCTAGTAATGAGGCAGTGAACCAAAAACATCAAGATCCATATGAACTACATCATAGGACTTATGCACTATGGGGTCATTGATCTGCAATATGTTGAATTTTCTTTACAGTTGCTTAGATGACATTTTAAAACAATTAGCCACTATAAGATCACTGAAAAAACAACATGCACAAGAACATAAGAACACAAGAAGGAAGATATTTTCCTTGAGGAAACCACAAGGGTGAAAACCTCGCAAAACTTCCTTAGTATAGAACTCAACCAGTGCAGTGTAAAAATCAGACAACAATTGTTCCCTTCTTTCTGGCACACTACTACTCTCTCTCACTAAGAACAGCTTGAGTGAGTGAGTACAAATGAAGGGAGGCACCTCCTATTCATATTTTTTTGTTGACTTGACTTATAACTTGGTGGGTTTGACTTCACTAGATGTCAGGGCCGACTTGTCCAACTGGACATTACAAATATCATTTATTATAATGACACTTGGGTACTAATGACCTGATTTACATTTCTTATTTCAATGACACTGACAAGACCAAACTCATCTCCCGGAGGAGGAATATAATACTACTAGGAATATCTTCCAAAGTTACAATAAATTAACACTCCCTCTTAACTAGGAAGGTATTCATCATCTACTATTACAACTGTAGAATTGTCTGGTGAGACTCTATATGTCATAGGAAGTTTTGGAACATTGTCTAACATCTTCATCATCGATCTCAACAGGAACATCTTCTGTAATTTTCATCTTGTAGTCTTTGTCTTTCGTATATTCTCGAACATATTCTATTTTTATTCTACTTAACCATCTTCTGGATCTTCTTCTTGTAGTATTCATCTTTCATACATTCTCAAACATGTTGGGCCCTGAAATGCCACATTTTGACCACACCTACTATGCCCTTTTTTCCTTGTCATACCCCATTCCATGCACCAAACAAATGATATTTCCTCACTTGATCCCTAAATATTCATAGGTATGATTAGTTATTGTTTCATACTATTAATGCTTATGATTGCTATAATCAGGACTTTGCTTCTTGAATTATGCTAACACATTGTGATTTTACAAAGATAGTTCAAGCTGTTAAAGAATACAGGTGTAGCGGTCTGATTGGTCCAAAGAAGAGATGAACTTTCATTGCCAGTTGTGACCTATCAATCCCATCTCTACATGCGGGGTTCATCCAAGGGTCATCATTCCACGTGAGCTGCAATAGGCATGGCCATAATAGGCTTAGCTACAACTGACGGGGCATCTCTTAAATTGGTTATCTTATTAATTACTAGCTCGAGCAACAGAGTTTCCTATATTCTCTGCTTTTATTTAATCCCACCCATAGCTATAATAGTGCATGTAATAAGGTTTCCTGAAGATCATAGATCTTCATGGCAGCCCGATATTAGTGGGTGAGGGTTAGGAATGTTCATATATAAGTATTGAGAAATATTTGGAGCCAGGGGTTAGTTGATATCATATTTTACTGTGTAAACTATATTGGAGACTGTACTTTCATTCCACCATTTTAATATAAGGATCAGGATTATTCAGATCTATGTGTTTTAACTTGTGTTAGTTTTGGCGTCTCTGTTCGAAGGATGGGTCCACCTTCCCACAGAGATAGTCGTGTTAATTAGATGTTTTGATTACGTAGTTGTGTGGTGTGGAAGTTACATTAGATGCATTCTTTTTTAGTAGCTGCAATAGTAATGTTCAATCATTGTGTTTCCTTGAATAGTCAGTATTTGCATTTCCTTTAAGCTGCAGCAGTGTGGTGTGACAGTTGACTGTGTAGGTTAATTTATTTTATGCACAAGTGTGATAGTTGTAACAGTCTAGCTCTTACTCAGTTCCTTTCAATTACTTGTCTTTCTCAGGTTGATGATTTAGTTAGACTATAGTTGAGAGTTGTTTGGTTCAATTCCTATTATTTCCCATTTTTAGATTAAGGTTGGATTAAACTAGTCATGATGGATCTGCATATAGTCTGGTAAGTTAGCATTTAACTTCTTGCAAAAGTAAGTCTAGATATTTATTTCATGAATCGTTTATTGTTGGATTGAAGTTGTAGGAAGGTGATTGCAATTCTGAATTCTTAGATAGGTAGTTTAGATCAGTTTAATTATGGGAGGAGTTTGACTAACAGATAGGTAGGAAAGTCTATTCAATTCATCAACTACTTAGTGTTTAAGAACAGATAGTGTGAATTATCTTTGAAATAAAAATACTTCCCTGGGTTGACAATTTATATGGAGCATTATGCATGACAGTTTTAATTAACTAGCATATAGAGTGACCAACATTTTGGGGCCATTGCCGAGGAAGGTAATTATTAGACACCATATTAGTTGCATCTGTTCAATTTTCTTTAGTTTTTAAGTTTGCATGTTTTGGGTTGCATGAATACGAGGAGAGTACATCATCACATTCCCAGAACCCCGAGAACTCCTCAGAATACTAATATTGCAGGTGGTCGAGGTCATGGAAGCAATCCACCATTGGGAAGAAGAACATTCATTGATGATATTGTTTCTAGAACCAATTCCTCTACTAGAGCTCGCCATCAATGATCCTCTGTCAAAAGAATCCTAATTACCCCCAGGGTGGAAGCATCAGTTTCCACAGTGGAGAATACTCGGGGAGTTGTGACACCATAAGGTGTCCCTGCGAACGAATACAAAGTCAGTTCTGTGGGAGCAAGTGACTGATAGGTTGTTTACCACATTGATAGGAGGAAGGTGACAAAGGAGGAGTGGACATAGTTGCATCATAAGTGGGAAGATCAGAGAAGGAAAAGACAGGACAGTGCAGAGGAAAACATGAATAATGGACATGAAACTGAAGATCATGAGGAAGTAGTAGGGGATAACCATCATAATGATGGAGACCCCTGCATGAGGGGATGGTGACCACACTCAAGTTCCCCATTCGATAGCCAACTAGTAAATCCCCCATGAAAAATATCTCTCCATTAGTATTACCACGTTTTCATGGGAAAGCTGCAGAGGATCCGAATGAGTTCCTTTTCAAGTTTGATATCCTCTGTCGCTGCTACAACTACACTTCCAGTGATCAAAAGTTAAAGCTTTTCCCTACTACCTTGAAGGATAACACTCTGCGTTGGTTTATGAGCATGGGTGGTGAGACCTTTACTACCTGGGATCAAATGAAGCAGGTGTTCCTTGAAAAGTACCAGGAGTACTACAATACCAAAGATAAATGAGAAGAAATATTCAAGATGGTATAGAAGGACGAAGAGAACCTGGAATATTTTGTTTAGAGGCTTATGTACAATGTACAAAGGGAAGGACAGAATACTATGGGGTTAGATGTGCTCAAGATTATCCTACTTCATGGCATTAGAGAAGACTACCTAGGAATGTTGAACCTGCTGGGAAAGGGGGATATCTTGAAGGAACTCTTTGAAAAGATTATTGAATTATGCAAAAGGTATTCCAGAGGATCCTGCGGGACCAACAAAAGGGGCAAATTGGAATGAGATGTCTTTGACAGAATACAAAACCCATCCAATAGAGGATCCAACCGAGCAAAAATTGGAAACCTTCTTGAGAACTTCAAGATAGAGATGATGAGCTCCATATCCTCAGAAATAGATGTCCTAAGGGAGAAATAGAAGAAATTAGTAGAAGATCTAACACTTAGTGTATTCTGCCCCAGATGTAGGAAGAAGCACATCCTTAAGGAATGTCCACTTGACAAGGTGGAAGTGTGCCAGCTCTGTGATATGAACCATGATACGAAGGAATTCCCCTCACTACCTCAAGTGAAAGCAGTTTTTTAGGCATCAACTCCAAATGTGGAACCAGCCTACTTCATTTCCCAGAAGAATCCTTGGCAACCTCAAAATCAAGGTATGAATCCAGACTCATTTCTGTTTTTGAATAATATGAATAATTGGAATAATATGCATCACATGAATACACAATTCCCTTCACCTTATTCCAACCATCAATGGCAACCTTCTCAACCTCCTATTCAAAATTTCAACTCCTAGACCCCTTGGACACAACCACCAAACCAACAAAATTCTTGGTCTCCTGGGTGAAGGAACTCCCATCCAGGAAACCAGTTTCCCCACAACCAACCTCCTCAACAGTTTCCTCACCAATAATACCCTCAGCCATACCAATAGTATCAGCAGTCGTAGCTGCAACTCTCGAACAATGATGCACCTAATATGCCTGTACAACCGCAACTTCCTGTTCAACCTAACCCAACCCAAACAATAAATAATTCCACCAGTTTGAGATTGCCAACATGCCCACTTACTCCATTACTCTAGTTCCCTGTAACGGTATACGCTTATGATCAGGGAGAGTAGTGGATCCTTTAGTCATTGAGGATGTTCCATACTCTGTGTCTAAAGAAAGGATGAACCAGTAGTACTCATCTAATGCAGTAATCCCCATTATTGAGGATGTTGAAAGTCCTACCGAGACACCAGCTGAAACACAAAGAGAAACAGTTATTGAAACGCAACCTACACAACTTATTAGAGAAGTGACATACCCTGAAAAACTGACACTACAGAAATCAGTGGAACAACCCCAGTTTAACCTCTTAGGAGAGTTAAAAAATATATATGTTAAAATTCCATTGCTGCAAGACCTGCATGATGTGCTTATCTACACCAAGACTGTCCGAGACCTTTGTGTAAGGAAACCTAGGGACCCTCCCACTGTCAATGTTCTAGGAAAACTCTCTGAACTGATCATGGAGAAGATCCCCTTAGCCAAATATGATGATCCTGGGAACCCCACTGTCACAGTATATATTGGGGAAACTCAAATACCAAACATTTCGGTGGATTTAGGCGCATCCATTAACATTATGACTATAGAAACTGTACAAAATCTTGTGCTCACCAACCTCCAGCCAACTCCTACCATTCTAGAACTCACCAACAGGTCCACCATCAAAACCGAGGCAATCTTGGATGACCTCATTGTCTCAGTCAATTTGTGGGAATACCCCGCGAACTTCTTGGTGTTGTAGACGAATTCACAGCTGGGGGGACACTTGCTGATCCTGGGAAGACCTTGGTTAGCCACGACAGATGCTTACATCAGTTGTCAGTCAGGTTCTATGATCATCTCAGATGGAACTGAAATGAAAAGTCTTACCTTATACCCTCCAGCCAGACTGATCTTAGAAGCTGAAACTTTGCTTTGGATGGAGCTAGAGGAGGAAGATCAGGTTCAGTCGTTGTTAACGATAGGGAAGTCCTTAACCTTCACAGATGAAACATAGAATGATGCCATTAATAGTTTCATCAGTGAGCCTACATCTGTCAATACGCACATCTACCAGATCTTGAATAGTACCCTAGATGAAGAGAAACAAGAAAATATTACAGAGGAAACTTTAGTCAGTGACACCAGTATAATTCCAGTACTCAAGATTTCAAAAAGTATTCCAGTTGAGATAGAGTCAAGTAAAACACTGAATATCAATTCGAACCTAGCTCCTGATGAATTGGAATGTCTGGTCACACTCCTCAAACATCACAAGGGGGAATTTTCTTGGGAGTACACGGATATGAAGGGTATCCCTTCTAATTTATGCACCCACCACATCTACATAAAAAGTGACTCTCGGTCTGTGTGCCAACCATAATGAAGGATGAACCCCAATATTAGGGACATAATGAAAGAGGAAATTCAAAAACTCTTGGAAGCAAGGTTTATATACCCGATCTCAGAAAGTGAGTGGGTTTCTCCACTCGGGATAGTACCCAAGAGGAATGGGAAATGGAGAGTCTGAGTATATTATAGAGAGTTAAATAAGGAAACACAGAAAGGCCACTTTCCTCTACCTTTCATTGGTCAGGTACTTGACACCCTGTATGGGAAGAAGTTTTTCCCCTTTCTGGATGGGTTCAGTGGGTACAATCAAATACAGATTGCTCCTAAGGACCAAGACAAGACCAATTTCACCTGTCCCTAGGGTACCTTTGCATAGAGGGTACTTCCCTTCAGTTTGTGCAATGCACCAGCCACCCTTCAAAGAGTTGTGATTGGCATCTTTTTAGAGATGGTCAATGACAGTATGGATATTTTCATGGATGACTTTACCCCATATGGAAGGGACTTTGAGGAGGCGCTAAAAAATTTAGAGAAGGTTTTGACATGCTCCGAGAAGACCCAGCTATATTTGAGCACTGAAAAGTGCCACATGATGATGAGCGAGGGTGTGGTTTTGGGCCACTTCATATCTGTTGATGGAATCCATGTAGATCCATCCAAAATCAGGGTATTTGAAAACATACCCACTCTTGGAACACAGAAAGAGGTACGTATCTTCTTAAGGCATGTTGTTTACTACAGAAGATTCATAGAAAATTTTTCCAAACTTGCTTCCCCTTTATTTACTCTATTGATGAAGGATGTACAATTCATTTGGAATGATGCATGCCAAACAACATTTATCAAACTTAATAAGAGGTTGGCTACAACTCCTACTTTAAGGGGGGCCAATTGGGCCTTGCCTTTTCACATTTCCTCTGATGCTTATGACATTGACATAGAGCAGTGCTGGGACAGCAAGATGGGAAAGATCCATATGCAATTTACTACATCAGTAAAAACTTGGCCTTTGCTAAACTCAACTACACTATTAAAGAGAAGGAATTTCTAGTCATTGTCTATTCCATCAATAAATTCAGACATTACATTTCTGGATATCCCACATCCGTACACATTAACCATTCAGCCACCAAGTATCTAATGAATAAACCTATTACAAATGCTAAAATAACTAGATGGCTACTATTATTACAGAAGTTTGACATTACAATTATTGACAGACCTGGAAAAGAGAATGTTGCTACTGATTTTTTTATCTCATTTTACTAACAGTGATGATAGCATGCCTATTGAGTATTCTTTTCCAAATGAGCATGTGTTTGCATTATCAGCTCATTCCCCCTGGTACGCAGATGTTTCTAACTATTTGGCTGCAGAAAAGCTTCTGGCACATTTGTTGAAAAGAGAGAAAAGCAAGATCGTCCAACAGAGTGTGAGGTACTACTGGATAGATGGTCATATTTTCTATACATGCCCTAATCTTGAAATCAGGAGATGTGTAAGAGAAGACAAAATTTTCAATATCCTAAAGGCTTGTCATGATGAACCCTACAGGGGACACTTTGCTGATAAATGTACAAGCCATAACGTGTTAAGAATGGGCTACTATTGGCCAACAATTTTCAGGGATGCAAAGAAGTATGTTCAGGCTTGTGACAGTTGTCAGAGAATGGGGCAACCTAACAAATTGGATGAAATGCCTCTTCAGCCACAGTTGGTGGTTGATCCCTTTGACAGATTAGATTTTGTTGGGCCTATCAACCCTTCCTCGAAGTAGAAAGCTTACATTTTAGTTTGCACCGACTACATGAAAAAACGGGTGGAGGCTGTGGCTTTGGTGAAATCTAATGACCAAGTTGTAATAGATTTCCTGTACAGGGAAATATTCACTTGTTTTGGAGTACCCAAGGAAATAATAATGGATGGAGGACCACAGTTTGTGTCACACAAATTAGAAGCTTGGCTATAAAAGTACCATATTCAACATAGGATAACTTCACCTTACCATCCCCAGGCCAATGGCCAGGTGGAAAGTACCAATAAATTTATTGAAGCTATCCTTACTAAAATAGTCAAAAGGAATCACAAAGATTGGGCTGACATGATTCTAGAAGCATTGTGGGCATATCGCACTACCTGGTGCAATACTACAAGTTTCTCCCCCTATGACTTGGTATATGGTAAGAGCACTGTCTTCCCCATCGAATTCAAAATCAAAACCTTGAAGACAGCCATGGATGTAAACTTAGATGTAATAGAATCCCAAAGGAGCAAAGTGAATCAATTAAATGAACTCGATGAAAAAATTATAGCTGCGGTGGATCAAACAACATTAATTCAGCAGCAACGATTCAAATGGAACGATCAGTTCATCAAGAAGAAAGTCTTCTATGAAGGAGACTGGGCGTAATTATATGATTCAAGATTCAAAAGGGACTTTAAAGGTAAGTTGCACACAAGATGGTTGGGTCCATATCAGATAGACAGAGTATTTGATAATGGTGCAGTCCTCCTGGTCACCATCGATGAAAATCGTACACCATTATTTGCTAATGGTCACAGGGTGCGACTGTACCACAAGCCAATCTCAAGGGACGAGTTTATTTCACAGGTTGCAGCTGATCTGGGATACTAGTTAGCGCAAGGGAAGGAATTGTTCTATGCCCTTGTCAGTCTTTAGAAAGTCACTGTGATTTCCACACAAAAAAAAAATTGTACATAAATAAATTGATTTTTGTTTTTTTCTTTCATTCTTTTTTTCCTTTACGCTTGATTGGTTTTCTTTGAAGAATCTGTGTAGGAATTTACTTAAAGAGAAATGGTCATGATTGGGCCTGACGATCATGAGCCCCTATTCCAATTTCCTATTTTGGGAAGAGCTCCTTGAAGAAGAAAAATTTGAATGATGAACAGTCCTACATAGCTGCAACTCCGTAAAATTTTCCTATTTTTCCCATTCTGTGCAATTGCAACCTCGTAAAACATGCCTATTTTTCCCATTCCATGCAGCTGCAACTCTGTAAAATTTGTCTATTTTTCCCGTTCCGCACAGCTGCAACTCCATAAAATCTGCCTATTTTTCTCGTTCCGCACAGCTGCAACTCCGTAAAATTTTCCTATTTTCCCATTCCGCGCAACTACAACTCTGTAAAATTTGTCTATTTTTTTGTAGGCTCGCATCTGCAACTCTGTAAAACTTTGACCATTTCCCCATTTCTCGCGGCTACGACTCCGCCAATTTTAGCAGATTTCCCCATTTCTCGCGGCTGTGACTCCGCCAATTTTAGCAAATTTACCCCTTTCTCGCTGCTGCGACTCCACCAATTTTAGCAAATTTCCCCATTTCTCGCGGCTGTGACTCCACCAATTTCAGCATATTTCCCTATTTCTCATGGCTATGACTCCGCCAAATTCCAACAAATTTCCTATGTTTCGCAGTTGCAAATCCTCCAGATTTATCCATATGGCTGTGACTCCTCCAGTTTTGTCCAAAATTTTTGTTTCCCGTGATTTTGTTGATTTCGAATCACCTCATAACTTCAATTATGTTTCCGTAAATGTTGAAAAGACAAATTTTGGCTCACCGGAGGAAACATCATGGCAGCACGCACACAATCATGTTTAAATTTGATGGCTGCATTTGACACGCTGTATCATTTTGAGAAGTCACGATTCATTGCATAATAACTAAGGTACGGTTCTGATTATTTACATGATTAATCATTATGTAGATCTGAACAAATTAATCATGATTGCTTTTTTATACCTGTCATTATACCCATGCTTTGTTAACTGTCAATGGGTACTCGATCTTATCTTACAGTCATCACCTTTTTCCTAATTTCAGACCAAATCTTACCAATGATTCCCTGCTTACGACTGTCTTAACTTTTCTAATTTTCCCAACTCCAACCTCAGTTGTTCATGCATCTCCCTGTGCTATAACCTCCATTTCTGGGCCTGTATTGTTGAGCTGATACCATAATTCAGAATGAGAGAAAACATGGGTATCCCAACCCAACATGAACCTACAAACACGTAGGAATTGCGAAGAAATTATGAGGTTTTTTCCATTTTCAAGCTGCTGGATGGAATGAGTTTTTCCAACGTCTAAATGGTTTTCATCGAGAAACAGCTCTGCATTTTTCCCTAAATATCACAGAAACCCACTCAGAGATCAAAGGCTTACACATAGAATTTATAGAGGAGATTGTAGTGGACGTCACTGGACTTCCTCAAGTTGGAAGGGCCTGGTTTGGAAGAAGAACCCGCAATACTGCAACACTTTGGGAGTTTCTTCTAGCTAGTGAACAAGTCTGCCAAGTGAAGAGGGGGATAGCATTACAATCAATGCCTCTCCCCTGGAATGAAGTGGTGGTCTTCTTGAAGAAGTACATTACATGTGAAGGTAGGTATCAAACTGTGCATTTCTCTGAGTTCCCTTTATAGTCTCAGTTACACCATAGGGATTTACTCAATGTTCCATTTTATCTATTTAAAGACCTACATCACATGGTGGGATTCGTAAGATCAGCCCGGCACCCATAATCCTCCCTCACCCATCATGGCCTAATCAAACTTATTATCTTAAGGGCATTAGCTTAGAGGAACCAAACCTAGGAGCAATTTACCGTTCAACCTCAAATAAACCAAGGACATGTACTTTGCATGGTTTTCCAATAGAGGAGGAAGTTGAGGCACCTGCATATTTGGGGGAAATGAAATAAGAACAGGAGGACTGGAGTCCCTCCAATTTAGTTGGGGGGGAAGATGAGACAGAATTAGATGACCAAGAAGAATAATCGAGGGAGGATGTAACAGCAACAAACCCTATGGAGGGGATAGATAATTTGGGAGCTCCAATAGCAGAAGCTAAAGCTGGAGTGGCATTGGATGTTGTGATAGTTGAAGTTGAGGCTATAGGAGCTATGACGACAGAAGGAGATGCAGAGGTCCTCACCATTGAATCCTCTCCTGAATGGATGGGAACTTTAATTAAGGAGGAAATAGAGATGGAAGAGATAAGAGAAGATGTTGAAATAGGAAGCATTCCTTCTACATTAGTTGAAAGATTAGAAATCCTTGTACAAAAAAGGAAGAGAAGAAGGTCAAGAGAATAAATACAATAATCTCAACCAGTGAGGAGAAGGAGAACTAGATCTATCACAGCAGTCGAAGCAGCGCAGACAAGATGGGAAAACATTGAAGCAAATATTGAATTTCCCATCTTGAGACCCAGGACAAATGCTGCCCCAAAAGAACCTGTTGTAGAGGAACCTCAAATTGAGGGACTTTTGTTTGAAAATGTTCTATTGAAGGAGGAGTTTCAAGCACTCCGAAAGGAAGTGGAAAGATGGAATGAAACATGCAAGAAATAATTGGAAAGGAGATTCATTAGAGGAAATTTCAACTCAAAATGGGCCTTTTAACTTTGATTCAAATTCCATGCCATCATGTGTTACCCAATGAAATTGATTTAAATTTGAAATACTGTATAGGTCTTAAACACTTTTTAATATAAATTTGGGGATAGGTATCATTAAAAAAAACTACTTTTTTTGTTTGTATTTTTGACATATCTCCCCATGTTTTTACTCAAATTTCGATCGGGAGAGCTTGTTGGATGCGGAATTAAATTCTGAATCCAACGAGTACCCACTTGGCATACTTTTGATGGACCCCGCTACCCCAAAAATAAGAATTACCTGAAAAAATGTGATGATGACATCATCATCACACGTCATCATCATGTTTTTTCATGTATTTCTTGTTTTTGGGGTAGCGGGGTCCATCAAAATTATTCCAAGTGGGCACTCGTTGGATGCGGAATTTAATTATGCATCCAACAAGCTCTCCCGATCGAAATTTGAGTAAAAACACGGGGAGCTATGTCAAAGTACAAACAAAAAAGTAGTTTTTTTCTTTTCTTCCTCCAAAATTAATAAATATTATTTTATTATTTTAACTATTATTTTATTAATTCTTTTTAGGAGGCCNTGGCACACACTGGTAGTAGTTGCATATCAGTTCAAAGGATCACTTCCGATTGAGGAAGATGAAGAATTGAAAAAAGTGGCTTTCCCTGCGTGTGGAGAAATTTTTAATCAATCAGTATACAAAGTCACATTGTATTCATTTGTGGCACAAAAACCCACACAGGAAGTTGGAGAAGAGAAAGAAACATCTGCAAAGGGTGAATATGAACTAGAAGTGGAAATGATCCCCGATATAGAGGTAAAGGAACATGAGCAATTACAGTCTCAGCCACAGGGTGTTGTTACACAAGAACCAACAACCCTGGAAATGTTTGTTGAGGCTGATACTCAATTGGAAGTGAGTGAGCCAGAGATCGAAACAATCCCTGAATTAAACATAAGAGTTTTTACTATAACCCCAGAACAATCTCTAGACACAGAACTAGTGGAGGGAAAACTCTAGAAACATGAGAATGTTGAAGTTGATCAGGATGTTGTCACATAAGAACCAACATCATCAGGAAACCTTGCTAAGACTCCCATTCAGCTAGGGACAACTGAACTTGAGGTGGACATAATCCCTGATTTGGAACTAGGAGAAGACGAACAGATGCAGTGCCAACCATTAGGGGACATTGAAGCATTCAGGGACCAGTCTCATCTATCTGGGGACACTGAAATACTAGGGGACCAGTCTCATTTTTCTTGGGATATGAAAGTAACTCAAGAGCATCCCAAGCATCCAAAGGGATGGGGAGAGCAGGAAGCTGTTACACAAGAACCAACATCTCTGCAACTCCCTGTGGAAACCACGGCTGAGAATCAAGAAGCTACAGCCGAAACTCAAGAAGATGCTGAGATTGGAACCCAGGAAGGTGTTGTTACACAAGAACCAACATCTTCACAATTGGTTGTTGAAGTTGACAAAAATGGGTTTCAGGAAGAAGGTATTTTTACACAAGAACCAACATCCTCAGAATTGATTGCAGAAGTACCCTTGCAGGCATAATTTGTTGGACCAGTGAAGAAGAGGAATTCATTTCACTTCCAATTTAGAACAATCAGGCTAAAACATTTGGTAAAGGTATGGACACAATCTTCCCAGGACTTTGTCAATTTATATTCTGATGAGGAAAAGGATGCAAGAGAAGAAAGGATTCAAGTTCTAATAGAAGAACTCTCACTACTGAAAATAGAAGTAAAGAAATGGAAAAGTCAGGTGGATAGATGTCAGGAAGGGACGGTTCCCCTTGTTGAGCATAGGAATACTGACAATGAATTGAAGGAAATATGGGTAGAAGAACTAATATTCTATAAGTTTCATTGGGAAGAAGTACAGAAAGAATTGAAGGAGTTGAAGAAATTCAAGTCCATGCAAAAGGAGAAAGACCAATTGTACATTCTCTCCCATGAATTGATGAGCTCTAGAGCTCCATCTCCCTCTTATCCTGTATTTTTATATGAACAGTTCACTTGGTTTAAGTTGAAGGCATTAAAGGAAGGGAGACCTTAGGAAGTGGCATCTTTTGCCCAGTTTTTGGAAACTTTTATGGAAAGTAGCTTCACCAAGCAGAATATTCTGTGTGAAATTTATTTACATGAAATGGCTTGCCCCCTGGACCGATATTCAAATCCTACTCCTCACCTAGGAGATGTCTAGCTGAGGGCTTTTGCTTCTTTTGTCAGTAACCATGTGCAATGGGAGAACTCCTTTCAGATATTTTATCATAATGAAGCTAACTCTAATCTCTAGATTTGGAGTGAACCTCAGTCTCCACGCCTTCTCATTGTTCTTCATAAACAGAGACCTACATCTTCCATCCAGACTCAGCAGATGATTGAACTTCAATAACAGGTCATTTCCATCTGTGTCAACTAGATCTCCAAACAGCAGCACTTGGCTTTGGAAGAAAGTAAGCATAGATGTCAGGATGATCCTGCAGCATTGAAGAGAAGGGACCCTTACTGCTTTAAAAAATTCAAACATGGGCTCCCTAGGGTTGAGGGATATGTGGACTGAATAAGGAAGTTTGGAGTCAACTAGGTGGGACTCAAGTTAAAATTTCCACTTATTTGGTGGCCAACAAAACCGTATAGGTAATATTTTTCATTGACAAAAGCGGAGGCCCAAGGAAGTGTTGGAAATATTGAGTTTCTCACAATGGATATCTATATGGGAGAGAACAACCTGAGCTCCCTTACAATTTCTCCTCTCTTCATGAACAAGGTACAGTTCTAGATCTAGATTCAGACTAATGGAGGTTGTTGCATGAGGACATGCAATAGGATAATTGGGGGGAGATGTTGGGCCCTGAAATTCCCCTTTTTGACCACACCTACTATGCCCTTTTCTCCTTGTCATACCCCATTCCATGCACCAAACAAATGATCTTTCCTCACTTGGGCACTGAATATTCACAGGTATGATTAGTTATTGTTTCATCTTACTAATGCTTATGATTTCTATAATCGGGACTTTGCTTCTTGAAATATGCGAACACATTGTGATTTTACAAAGATAATTCAAGCTGTGAAAGAATACAAGTGTCGCAATCTAAGTGGTCCAAAGAAGAGATGAACGTTCATTTCCAGATGTGACCTGTCAATCCCATCTCTACATGTGGGGCTCAACCAAGGGTCATCATTCCACGTGAGCTGCAATAGGCATGGCCATAACAGGATTAGTTGCAACTGTGCGCCGCTACTTAAAGTATCTTCAACTGAGAATACATCTCTTAAATTGGATCTATTATTCATTACTGGCTCGAGCAACAGAGTTTCCTATATTCTTTGTTTTTATTTAATCCCACCCACAGCTATAACAACGCATGTAATAGGGTTTCCTGAAGATCATAGATCTTCATGGTAGCCCTAGTGGGTGAGGGTTACGATTTTTGATGTGTAAGTATTGGGAAACATTTGGAGCCATGGGTTGGTTGATATCATATTTTACAATGTAAGTTGTATTAGAGACTGTACTTTCATTCCACGATTTTAATATAAGGAGCAGGGTTCTTCAGATCTCTGTGTTTTAACTTGTGTTATTTTTGGCATCTATGTTCGAAGGCTAGGCATGCATTCCCACAAAGATCACCGACTTAATTAGATGTTTTGATTACTTGGTTGTGTGGTGTGGAAGTTACATTAGATGCATTATTTTTAGTAGCTGCAACAGTAATGTTCAATCACTGTGTTTCCTTGAATAGTCAATATTTTCATTTCCTTTAAACTGCAGCAATGTGGTGTGACAGTCGACTGTGTAGGTTGATTTATTTTATGCACAAGTGTGATAGCTATAACATTGAAGCTCTTACTCAGTTCCTTTCAATTACTTGTCTTTCTTAGGTTGTTGATTTAGTTAGACTATAGTTGAGAGTTGTTTGTTCAATTCCTGTTATTTCCCATTTCTAGATTAAGGTTGGATTAAACTAGTCATGATGGATCTGCATATAGTCTGGTAAGTTAGGATTTAACTTCTTGGAAAAGTAAGTCTAGATATTTATTTCATGAATCGTTTGTTGCTAGATTGAAGTTGTAGGAAGGTGATTTCAATTCTGAATTCTTAGATAGGTAGTTTCAATCAGTTTACTTATGGGAGGAGTTTGACTAACAGATAGGTAGGACAATCTAATAGTCCATCAACTACTTAGTGTTTAAGCACAAGCAGTGTGAATTATATTTGAAATAAAAAGACTCCCCTAGGTTGACAATTTATATTGACCATTATGCATGACAGTTTTAATTAACTAGCATATAGAGTGACCAACAAAACATCTTCTATTTTTCTTCTACTTAACCATCTTCTGGATCTTCTTCTTGTGGTCTTTGTCTATCGTACACTTTCGAATATATTCTATTTTTGTTCTACTTGAATCAACTTCTGGACCTTCTTCAATATGTGGATACTAAATCATCGTCTGTTTGCATCGTCATTATGAGCACTGGATATCAATATGAGAATACTGAAACGTCATCTTTATCTTTATTATCTGCAATATCTGTATAAGGATATTGATAACATCAACAATTTTCATCAGCTTGTTAGTGCCAAAAACTAAAGAACAACTAATGCTAGAGCATCATCTGCATAATCAGCATAAAGATATTGAACCATCGATATCATCATCAGTATAGGAATACTGAAGTAATATGTAACTACAATCATCAATGTATCATTACTGATATGGACTTAATCAATCATTCATAAAGAAGCAAATAGACATCACAACAACAACATAATAATCATCACCCATGACATCAATCATCAACAACAAGCAGTATAGTAATACTGCATCAATCATCAAGCCAACAACCATCAACTACTAACATTATAGTAGTACTGTAGCAATCATCAAGCAACTCATCATTCATCAAATATCAGTGTAACAACCATCAAACATCTCATCAGTCATCAACAATCAGTATAGCAATACTGTAACAACCATCAATCTTTTCAGCAAGCATCAACAATCAACAGTATAGCAATACTGTAACAACCATCAAGCATCTCAGCATTCATCAATAATCAGTATAGAAATATTGTAACAATCATCAATATTTTCAGCAGTCATCAACAATCAACAGTAAATCAATATTGAGAATACATCTTTCCCTTCCTCTTGTTCAGAGCAACATCATGATGAGTTATCTCGTAGATCCATTCGATAATTTTGTCTAACTTACTAACTCTTTCGGGCCAAACAAGCCTAGTTAGAAAGATGGATCTCCCTAGGGACCAAACAAGCTATGTATTTCTTACTAACCCTTTCAATCCAAACAAGCCTAGGTAGACATACTAATCCCCCTAGGATCAACAAGTCTTTAGTCTGGCTCACTAACCCTTTCAAGCCAAACAATCCTAGCCAGATGTACCCTCCCCTAGGCTAACCTACTCACCACTGCATACAACATCTACTGTCACTCCCTCTTTCGAGAGAGGTCATTTCAAACTACACCACCTTTGTCTCGAAAGCATTCAAACTTTACACGAGCCACAGGATTAGTCAATACATCTGCTACTTGTTCCTCGGTGGGAACATACTTGATCTTTACAGCTCCCTTCTGCACCATATCCTGAATAAAATGATATTTTATCTCTATATGTTTTGAATTATCATGAGATACAGGATTCTCTATCATCTTGATACAACTATGATTATCACAAAGGATATCAGTGACATCTATCTCTGCATCGAATAATCCTGAAAACATCTTTCGAATCCATACTGCTTCGCTGCAAGATGAACATGTTGCAATGTATTCTACCTCTGTTGTACTCAATGCAATACTGCTCTACTTTCTATTGAACCAAGAGATCATGCCAAATCCCAAACTAAAACAACATCCTAATGTACTTTTCCTATATTTGGCACTTCCACCCCAATCTGAGTCTGCATATCCATGCAACTTGATCTTTCCATTGGATGTATATCTAAGCCCATAATCTAAAGTTCCCTTTAGATACCTCATCACATGTTTTGCACTAATTAGGTGAATGTGTTTAAGATCCACCATGTACTGACTTAAGGTGTTTGCAACAAAACATATATCTAGTCTAGTATTGGTGAGGTACATGAACGAACCAATGATCTATCTATATAGCGTGGTATCAACAACTTCTAAGGTGTCATTATTCAATAGATTCAAACTGGTAGTCATCAAAGTAGTCATAGATTTACAATATAGCATTCCAAATATTTTTAATATTTCAATAGTATACTTTCCTTGATTTAGAAAAATATCATCTGAATGTTACCATACTTCAAGACCTAGAAAGTAGTGCATCATTCCAAGGTCTTTCATTTCGAATTCTGCATCAAGCTTCTTCTTACATTCAATAATCAACTTATCTTCTCCTATCAAAAACAGATCATCTACATATAGTAACAACATTAAAATTCCATATTCATCGACCTTGTAGTAGAGGTTGGAATCTACTTTACTCTTAGTAAATCCTAATCTCATTAGGAATCCATTGATCCTTCCATACCATGCTCTGGGTGATTTCTTTAATCCATACAATGCTTTCTTTAGTCGACATACATGAGTCTTCTAATCATTGATCTCGAATCCTTGCGATTGTTCAATATAACTTCTTCTTCAACCACACCATTTAGAAATTTTGTCTTTACGTCCATTTGATGTAGCTTCCATTTCATGTTGGAGGCCAAGGCAAGAACAGCTCTTATAGAGGTTTATCTAGCTACTGGGGAAAAGGTCTCTTCATAATCAATTCCCTCTTTCTGAGAGAATCCTTGGGCTACAAATATAGCCTTATATTTTTCTATACTTCCATATACTGAGTGTTTGGTTTTGAATATCCATTTAGAGGATACCACTAACTTATACTTTGGTCTAGGTACTATTTCGCACACATCATTCTTCATAATGGATTGGTATCCCTTAACCATTGCATCAATCCACTCCTTTTGTTTTATTGCTTCTTCAATACAAGTTGGTTCTTTATCAACTAGATCACACATCAAGGCCATGTAACAGGGGTATGATTTTGGCTTCTTTCTCTCTCGGATGGCTCCTTCGGGAGCACTAAGTATTTTTTCTTCTTCAATTACTTCACAAGACCAGGAAGGTTTTCTCTTTCAAGAAATTAGTTCACTTGGTAAATATTCAAGTAGCTGGGGTTCTGTCATATCATGCTCTTCAGGTATCGGGTCTTATTCTTCAACTCTAACTTCTTGAGGACTTTCAATAGTTTTGGGAGTTTCATGCTCATCTTCATCTTCCTTGTCTTTTCTTGATTTTCTGAATGCTGAATATTCATCAAATGTAACATCTCTGCTAAGTTCAATTCAACGATACCCTGGGATATATATTCAATAGAATTTTGGCTAGTCACTATATCCTACGAACAATCCTTTCTTTCCTGAAGGATCTAATTTTGATATTTTCTCCTTGGGAATATGAATTTATACAAGACAACCAAAAATATTTAGATGAATTACCTCTGGTCTTTTACCGGAAAATGTTTCTTCTAGAGTTTTATTCTCAAGAGCACTATGAGAGATTCAATTATGAACATATATTGTTGTTCTTGCTTCTTCTTCCCATAGGTACATTGGTATATTTTAATTATGTATCATAGCTTTCACAGCTTCCATGATGAATCTTTTCTTTCTCTCTACCACACCATTTTGTTGTGGATTGTAGGGAATGGTGAGGTCCCTCTTAATCCTGGATTCTTTACAGAAATCATTGAAATCATTTGAAGTAAACTCTCCTCCATTGTCTGATCTTAGAATCTTGATTTCCTTTTCAGAAAGGTTTTCTACTAGGGATTTAAACTCTTGGAATCTTTCAAACACTTCATCCTTCTTTTTCAAGAAATATATCCAAGTCTTTCTAGAGTAGTCATCAATGAAGGAGCCATAGTAATAGTACCCACTTAATGAAGTGGTTTGCATTGTCCCACATATATTTGAGTGAATGATATCTAGGATCCCTTTTTCCTTACTATTACTTTTTCAGAAAGGGATTCTTAGTATTCTTCCCTTGCACGCTCCTTCATGTTTTATCCGAATTTCTGGTAAACCAGTTACCACCTCAGCTACAATTGGAAGAGATTTGTAGTGAACATGATCAAGCCTTATGTGCCATAGTTCACATGGATTGATGGTACTAGTTGTTAATGCATAATCTACATGTCCCTTTAGTTTCTAGAGACCTCCTTCTTCAACTCCAATCTCTATTGAATCATCGATAGTTTTGCATTTGATACACATGAGGACTTTTCCATCTACAAAGGAACCTCTGAAGCCTTTCTTGTCTAAAGCTAAAATGGAAAGAAGACTATTATTTAGTCCTGGGACATATAGGACATCCTTAATTTTCATAGGCTTTTCGGAATCCAATTTATAAGATGCCTCTCCTAACCCTTTAATGGAATATTGGGAATCATATCCAGACATTACTTTGTATGGAGATTCATTTTCTTCAAGGCATGAAAGTGGCTCCTTAAAACCAGTCATGTGATTGGAGGCACCACTATCAATCGTCTAGGTATCATTTCCTAGTAAGACAGATCCATTTATGGCAGAGATCAAAACATACTCTTCAATGTAATCTTTATCCTTCTTTGCTTCCTCTTCTTCTTCTCAATCACTATCTTCAGTAGCACGTGTTTAAAACCTTCTCGTCTTCTTGATTCTTTCTAATTTCATGGGACAGTTAATTGCAATGTGTCCTAAATTGTGACAGTTGAAGCATTCAAATCTTGAGAAATCTCTCTTGGGTCTTTTAAACCCTCGAGTCTTAGCAGGATGGTCATGACTCTTTCTTTTGCCTTTGGTATGGGAATTTAAGGCTTGATCCTCATTGTCATTTAGTTTTTTTCTATAGCTCTATCCTCTCTTCTTCTTGGACACATTCTTCCCATAACTTCCATAATTTGGTTAGTTTCCTCCTTGAACAAATTCCTCAGATGAAAGCTTCCCAATTCTTGGAAGGCCATTCAAAGTTGTCATTACAACTTCTGCTTCTTCAACCATGTCACCAATGGCTTCTAATTGATCCTTGATTTGAGCTACTCTTGTAAAGTAAGATTGCATAGTATCATACTTCTTAACTCTTACACTTTTGAGTTGATTTCTCAGGGTCATCTTCCTATTAACAATTCTTCCTTAAAATAGCCCTCATAGGGCATCAAACATTTATTTTGGAGTCTCCCTGGACGATACTTGAGGAATCATATTGTCTTTGATTGAATCAGCTATGATTCTTTTAGCTGTGATCATATCCTTATTGTGCTTGGTTTTGGATTCAACTTCTTCTAGTTCTTTTACTTCCTCTTTCACAAATTTGTCTAGATCGTTCTCTTGGAGGATGAGCATGATTCTGTACTTCCATGATCTAAATTTTTCAGCCCCTTCAATATTTTCATCTAGCTTGGTATTCTTTGTCATCCTTAGAAAATCGAGAACCTCAAATGGAAATAGATAGAAGGATACTTACTTGCAGAAAGCAGCTCCTGACTCACCTTCTTCCTGAGGTCCTAGGTTTTGGAGTAGAAACCCTCATTTTGCAGTTGGGATCATAGGTGGAGCTGAGTGGTGGAAAATATGCACCCTCCTAAGACGAGGTAGACTATATCTTCCTTTTTATGATATTGATGATGAAACCCTGGGAAAACCGAAACCTAGTTTGTTCCGGGAGCAGTAATAGTTCCAAAATTGAAAATTATTGGAATTCAATTTTGTCACCACAGAAAGATGCGCCCTTCAAAGGCGAGTTGGAGGAGCCCTCTTTTCTGGTTAATCTGTTGAGGTATTTGTTAAGAACAACAAACCCTAGTTGTGTAGTGTCTCCTTTTAGGGTGGCTCTGATACCATGTTGAATTTTCTTTACAATTGCTTAGATGATATCTTAAAACAATTAGCCACTAGAATATCACTAAAAGAACAACATGCACAAGAACATAAGAACATGGAGATCTTCCTAGGGGAAACCACAAGGGAGAAAACCCCGCAAAACTTCCTCAGTATAAAACTCAACCAATGCAATGTAAAACTCAGACAACAACTGCTCCCTTCTTTCTGGCACACTACTACTTCTCTCTCTCACTAAGAGCAGCTTGAGTGAGTGAGTACAAATGAAGGGAGGAACCTCCTATTTATATTCTTTTGTTGACTTGAATTCTAACATGGTGGGCCTGACTTCACTAGCTATCAAGGCTGACTTGTCCAACTGGACATTTCAAATAGCATTTATTATAATGACACTTGGGTACTAATGACGCGAATTACATTTGGAGATTTACATTGCTTCTTTCAATGACACTAACAACAACAAACTCATCTCCCGAAGGATGAATACAATACTAATAGGAATATCTTCCAAAGTTACAATAAATTAACACAATATTGCCCTTCATCTGAGCAAGTTGCACACATCTTCACCAAAGTATTTTCAGAGAGGACTTTCAAAAATATTAATTCTTTACTTGGGATAGTCTATCATGTTGCGAAGATAGATTGAATACCATATTTCATACAATTTTGTTTATGTCCATGTTTGAGGGAGGATTTTCCCACTTGTGGTTTTGCCTCTTTTCCTTGTTTTGAATGGAAAAGAAGTATGTAAAGGATGACTAAGCCTTGTTGCTAGGACCTATATCTACGATATTTTTCTGATATTGTACTTAAAGTCAGGCTTAAGAGGGGGTGTTGGAATAATCAAAACCCATCCCAATACTTAGGATAAAATAATTAATATATTTTGCTTAATTGCTAGGTACTACACTAGCTAGTTTACACCCAAACCCATTTTTGAGGTCAAACTTACCAAAGCTTCCTCATAACTCGAGTTAGAAAGATTATTTCCATATTTTTTGTAGTTTTAAGGCAAAAGCTAAAGCTAGTTTTAAGGTAGACTTCCTTGTTTTTTGCACCAAGTAACCTCCCTTATTTTCCTCATCTAAAAGCATGATAAAGTCAAATTTACATCACTTATTAGTTGAACACACTCATTCAGCAAATTCGTGAGCCTCTTCACTGATTTGGAAAGTGCTTTATCCACCTATGGGAGATTTTGACTAGTTTGGTAAGCCTTCTTTTGTACCCATTCGAATAGCTCCCTAAAGCTTTCGAATCCTTGAAGTATATATTGTATGAGAAACTTACATATATTTAATGATGGCTGATGTAAATTAATATCATCAACAGTTTGTGGATTATCACATATTCAGTCTCCTTCTTGAGTGTTTCTTGCATATTTTCAAGCAATTTTTGTGAGTTCAATTGTTCTAATCTTGGGTTTAATTTCCACAGGAGCTCAAAAAATCAATTTCATTCCTTAGTTTGGTTTTTACACCCTCGATTGAAATTTTCTTGGTGTCCCTAAATGGCCTTGAGAAGCGAGATAAAACTTGCCATCACTCAAAACCAAATCTCTGATGGAAAAATCGTCAATTCCAGTGGATTCAAGACATCTGAGTACTGCTTGGAACACCCCTTTCCGATGGATTCATGGACTGAACGTTGTCTATGTTGAAAATTTTCTATGTTATGGTTTTTCTCATTGACATGTAGTGCAATTTTTGCACGATATGCTATGATTTTGAAAAATATGCCCAATGACTGCGTGAGAATATCACTCAACTCTCCCTTTCCCAAACACGCCTCTAGGAGGTAACAAAACTAAATTCCGTTGCTTTGTTTGGTTTTTATTCTCTGGGTTGACATTTTCTTGGAGTTCCTTAATGGCCTTGAAAAGCAATATGGAAATATTTATAAATCTAAAATCGACGGTCCAATGGACAAATTTTCATTTCCTTTGGTTTCATGACATACGAATACCGTTAGGGACACCCCTATATAGTGGCTTCATGGATCGAACATTATCTATTTTGATTGTTTTCTAAACTAGGGTTTTGCTCGATGATGTGTAATTGAATTTATGTACAATATGGAAAAAATTTCAAAAATGTGTCGAGCGAGTGCATGGGAATCGTAGACATCTCTCCTTCCCAAACACGCTTGCAGGAGGCAACGAAATTCAATTCCGTTGCTCGGTTTGGTTTTTATGCCCTTGGTTGAAATTTTCCTAGTGTCCCTTAATGGCCTTGAGAAGCGAGATGAAACCGATCATAACTTGATGGACAACCTACGAGTATCGTTAGATTCATGACATTTGAGTACCTTAAGGGACAGCCCTATCTGGTGGCTTCATGGACCGAAAGTTATCTATTATGTTGGTTTTCTAAACTATGGTTTTGCTAAGTGACATATAGTACAATTTCTATAATATAGACTAACATTTTTAAAAATGTGCCCAACGAGTGTGTGGGAATTGTAGTCATATTACCCTTACCCAAACAAACTTTCAGGAGGGAACCAGAACTCAATTATGTTGCTCATTTTGTCTTTTATTCTCTCAGTTGAAATTTTCCTTATGTCCCTGAGTGGCATTGGTAAGAAATATGAAACTCACCATAACTTGAAAATCAAGGCTTTGATGGACAAACAGTCAATTTTGTTGGATTCGTGACATCCAATTAGCACTAGAGACACCCCTGTTTGGTGGCTTCATGGATCGAACATTGTATATTTTGACGGTTTTCTAAATTAGGGTTTGGTAAATGATTTGTAGTGCAATTTTTACACAATAGGCCAAGATTTTGAAAAATGTGTTTGTTGATGTATTTGTAACTTCGAAATGTATTCATCTATGTATCTTATGTATTGTAACCCGATGTTTATTCCGGGATGTATCTATAATGTAATTGAGTCATATTGTCATGCCCCGATGTTCCAATCGGGAGGATCAATTATGTAAACAAGTCATGTCAAGTCATAGTGAGTAACCCTCCGATTGTCTAAGGGTTAAAGTCCCCACAGTTCTGGGGCACTAGGGTTATTAGACTCTCCTAGTAGAGGTCGGCCCTAGTAGGGTTTTATCCATGCCAGGATTAGTATAAATAGAGAATAGGAGTCTCTATTTATCACACAAGTCATACACACTCAAGTGTAGCACATATTTGAGGAAGGAGAAGACACTGGGGCTAGATAAGAAGAAGATTACCGCTGTTGGGAGATCACTTACTGTTTTGGGGCTTTTACTATTTTGGTGCTGATTCTATCTCTGAGGAAGTTGCGGGGTTTTCTCCTTTATGATTTCCCCGAGGAAAAACACTGTGTTCATTTTCTCTTGTGTTTGATTGATGTACTTATTATTCTCTCAGTTAAAGATCCTAATAATGCTAGCTTAATGTTGAAAAACTAACATGGTATCAGAGCTAACCTGAGAAGAAGACACTGTGCAGCTGTGGGAACTAGGGATTCCTAGTTTGTGGATCTTCCTCCACATATTTTCAGAAAAAGTAAGGTGGAACAACTCTGCTCCTTAGGGCGCATCTTTCTGTCGAAGCAGAATCCAATTCTGAGTTTTTTCAGTTTTGGACCCGTCACTACTGTCAAAAATTAGGGATTTTTACAGAAGAGGAATTTTTCAGTGAGCCAAGGCCTGGACTGATCTCCTCCCCAAAGTCAAAGTTAGGGACAAATTTCAAGGCATTTGGGTATACAGAACTCCAGAAAAGAAAAACCCTAATTTGCTCCTAAACCAGCTCTGCAGGATTTCAGCTCAAGTCTCAGATCCGACATTTTGACCTGGTAAGATCTAAGATCTCTTGTATTTCCATTTGAGATTCTCATTTTAAAAAATGTCTCATCATACCAAGCTTGATGAAAAGCTTGAGGGAGCTGATAACTTCCGAGCTTGGAAGTATAGGATCTCCCTGGTCCTGGAAGAGAATGAATTAGACTCCTACATTCATGAGGAGGTTCCAATTCCAAAGGGAGATGAGGCAAAGGCCTTAATTAAGAAGAAGATGGTTATGGAAAAGAGGATCATTGCTGATTCTATCAAGGATCACCTTATCCCACAAGTTTCCTCTCTTAAGACACCTAAAGCCATGTTTGATGCCCTAACCAAGTTGCTTGAAGGAAAGAACATAAACCGGAAGATTACTCTGAGGAATCAACTGAAGAATGTGAAGATTCAAAATGTAGAAACTATCCAGTCTTACTTCACAAGGGTTTCTCAGATCAAGGAACAATTAGAAGACGTTGATGAAGAAGTTGAAAATGCAGAGATTGTAATGACTACTTTAAATGGCCTCCTTAGGTCATGGGATGCTTTCATTCAAGGAATATGTGCTAGAAAGAAGTTAGTCAAATTCAGAAGACTATGGGAAGAATGCTCTCAAGAATAAGCTCAGATAGCAGCCTGAGAAGAGAAGATGGGAAGTGAATATCAAGCCCTCACAGTTCACTCCAAGAAGGGAAGAAGAAATCCTCATTCCTCCAAAGGTAAGAACTCTCACAATAGAAAGGACCTATCTAGATTGAGATGTTATATATGTGATGAAAAAGGACACTTTGCAAAAGACTGTCCTAAGAGCAAGAATCACTCACATAAGAAGAAGGGGAACAAAAGAAGACATCATGCTCATGTTGCAAAGGATGATGAACCATCCAGGAAGAGACCCAAATATGAAAGTGAATATTCTTCAAGCAAGGATGAATATGTTTTGATTTCCGCTCTCACAGGTAACATTACTCATGGTAGTGATGATTGGCTTATAGACAGTGGAGCTTCCAAACATATGACTGGATTCAAGGAATCCTTTGTAAAACTATCAGAACATGAATCACCTCACAAGGTGAAGCTAGGAGATGACTACCAATATCCAATAAAAGGTAGTGGATAATCTTCATATAAATTAGACTTTGGTAAGTCTCTAACAATGAAGGAAGTATTTTTTGTATGAGGACTCAAGAAGAACCTCCTTTCCATATCAGCATTGGATGCAAAAGGAATGCGGGTGGCATTCATAGATGGTCAAGTCATTATGTGGCCTAGAGGAAAGACTATCGATGATGTGGTAGTGATTGGATAACAAGAAGGAGAACTGTACAAATTGAAGGGCCATCTAGAACAAGAAATGGTCCATGATATAGTAGAGCCAAGTGAACTTTGGCACAGAAGGCTTGCACATGTGCATTACAGAGCACTACCTATTGCAAGCAAAGTTGTTGAAGGTCTTCCAGAAATTCAAGCAAAACATGATGGGGTCGGCAAAGGATGTGCAAAGGGAAAGAACACAAAGAAGACATTTCCAATTAGAAAAAGAAAAGCAAAAGGAATCTTGGAAATCATCCACTCTGATGTATGCGGTCCTATGTCATCAAGCTCACTAAGAGAGTATGCATATTATGTTTCTTTTATTGATGATTTTTCTAGGAAGACATGGGTTTACTTCATGAAGAACAAAGAAGAAGTATTCAACAAATTCAAGGAATTCAAATCCCTGATCGAGAACCATACTGAAAAGAATATCAAGACTTTTCGATCAGATAATGGCGGAGAATTCACTTCAAATGAATTCAAGAGACTATGCAAAGACTCAGGGATTAAGAGGGAGTTGTCCACTCCTTATAATCCACAACAAAATGGGGTTGCAGAAAGGAAGAATAGAACTATCATGGAAGCTGCAAAAGCAATGCTCCATGATCAAGACCTTCCTATGCATCTTTGGGCAGAAGCTACCAGAACAGCGGTGTATGTACAGAACCGTACTCCACATAGAGTACTCGAGAACAAGACTCTTGAAGAAGTCTTCTCCGACAAGAAACTAGAAGTCAGCCATCTCAGAATATTCAGTTGTCCTGTGTACATACACATTCCAAAGGAGAAAAGGAGAAAATTATATCCTTCACGAAAGAAGGTTATATTCATGGGATACTCTGAAAGCTCAAGGCTTATAGAATCTATTTCCCATGATACAAGAAGATTGACATCAGCAGGGATGTGACATTTGATGAAGACACAACTTACAACAAATCCAGAAAGATACATACTGAAGAACCTGAAGAAGCAGAAACAGAATCACCCAGAATTCATGATACAACCAGGAATGAAGAAGCTCAAGAAGAAGATCGAGAATTTGAAGAACCACAAAGACCTGTAGATCCACCTCTGGAGAAGAATCCTCACAAGAGGAAACCTGCTTGGGTATGAGAACTTATCCAAGGTGTGGAAAGATATGGGGCTCTAGAAGGGAATCACAGAGAAAGAAAGAGAACCAGATCTTGTTCCGGGTATGTATCTTTACTATGTGATTTCATTGATAAAGAACCTTCTAGTTATGAAGAAGCAGCAAAACGGAAAGAATGGAAGGATGCTATGATCGAAGAGTATCAGTCGATCATGAATAATGATGTTTCGGATGTTGTCCCAAGACAAAAAGAGAAGCCAGTTGTAACTTCCAAATGGATCTATAAGATCAAGAATGCTGCAGACGGTAGCATTGAAAAGTATAAGGCAAGATTTGTGGCTCGGGGTTTCTCTCAGAAAGAAGGAATAGACTATGAAGAAACATTTTCACCTGTAGCCAGATACATTTCCATCATATCAGTACTTGCTCTGGCTGCAGTGATGAAATAGAAGATACACCAGATGGATGTTAAGACCGCTTTCTTGAATGGTGTAGTGGAAGAGGAAGTGTATGTAGAACAACCACTCGATTTTGAGACACATAATAGAGAGTCTCATGTATGCAGATTGAACAAATCCCTGTACGGTTTGAAACAGGAACCCAGGACCTGGTACGGAAGAATTGACATCTTTCTATCCAGTTTGGGATTTACCAAGAGTAAAGCAGATTCCAACCTTTACTACAAGGTTGAAGATGGAAACCCAGTGATGCTTCTACTATATGTAGATGATCTATTTGTGACAGGTACAGATGGGTTGATTGCCAATACGAAGAGAAAGCTTGCTGTTGAGTTCGAAATGAAGGACTTGGGGATGATGCATTACTTTCTAGGTATGGAGGTATGGCAGAGTTCAGAAGGAATCTTCCTTGGACAAGGGAAGTATGCAGTAGAGATCCTGAAGAGGTTTGGGATGATAGACTGCAAGACTATGACCACACCTATGGCATCGAACCTGAAGGTATTGAGTGATGCTTCATCAGAAGCGGTTGATGCTACGATGTATCGTTAGATGATTGGGTCATTGATGTACCTGATGAACACGAGACCAGACATTTGCTTTGTTGTGAACACCTTGAGCTAGTTCTTGACAGATCCGAGAAATTTTCACTTGATTGTTGCAAAGCATATTCTGAGGTACCTGAAGGGTACAATTGATTATGGGCTCAAGTACGATGCGAATTAGAAGATTAACTTGGAGGGTTATGTTGATTTAGATTGGGCAGGTAGTTCCATTGATAGGAAGAGCACTTCAAGGTGTTGCTTCAGTATGGGATCATGTGTGATATCTTGGTTTAGCAAGAAGCAATCCTGTGTGGCACTGAGTACAGCTGAAGCAGAGTATGTTGCAGCTTGTTTAGCTAGTTGTGAGGCAGTATGGCTGCAGAAGCTACTGTCTGATGTATTTGATCTCCAGTTGGATGCTACTTGTATACATTGTGACAACCAGATTTGCATGAAGTTGTTAGAGAATCCATTGTTCCATGACAAGTCGAAGCACATTGAGATCAAGTATCACTATACCAGGGATATGGTGCAGAGGGGAGTAGTGAAGCTCCAGTATGTTGCGACGGAGGAACAGATAGCTAATGTATTTATGAAGCCATTGGCTAGAGTGAAGTTCGAGTACTTTAGGGAGAAGCTTGGTGTTCTCCAGATCGAGGTTTCCTCCAAGGGAAAGTGATGAGTCTTATAGCCATTCTGTCATGGTGAGAGGATTGGTTCCTTCCATGACATATATGAGTGCTAAGATCCATAGCCATTCTGACGAGCAGGTCAGATATAAGGGTTGGGCCATTATGTCATGGTGAGAGGATTGGTTCCTTCCATGTCAGATGTGAGTGCTAAGCCATTCTGATATGACTGTAGGATTGGTTCCTACATGATCAGATATAAGGGCTATTGCCATTCTTGGAATGGAGCTGCCTAGTGAGGTACCAGGAAAACTCAGTTTATTACTAAGGGCCGTTCTGATATGACTGTGAGATTTGTTCTCACATGATCAGATATGAGTGCATGGCCATTCTAATGTGACAGAGGGATATGTTCCCACTTGATTAGATGTAAGGGCAGAAGCCATTCTATCATGGCTAAAGGATTAGGTTCCTCCCATGTCAGATATGATTGCTAAGCCATTCTAACTTAGTGTCAGATATAAGGGCTACCGCCATTCTTTGAATGGAGCTACCTGGTGAGGTACCAGGGATCCTCAGTCTAGGACTGAGAGCCTTTCTGACGTGACTAAGGGATGTGTTCCCACGTACTCAGATATAAGTGCTGAGCCATTTCACAGATGATAGTAGTTTGGGTTCCTATCATGCTGGTGACTATAAGTGTTGTGCCTTTTCATAGATGGTAGTAGTTTGGGTTCCTATCATGCTGGTGGTTGTAAGTGCTGAGCCTTTCCATAGATGGTAGTAGTTTGAGTTCATACCATGCTGGTGGATGTGAGTGCTATGCCTTTCCATAGATGATAGTATTTTGGGTTCCTACAATGCTGGTGGTTGTAAGTGCTGAGCCATTTCATAGATGATAGTAGTTTGAGTTCCTATCATGCTGGTGAATGTGAGTGTTGGGCCTTTCTGATATGATTATAGGATTGGTTCCTACATGATCAGATGTGAGTGTTGGGAGTGCCTTTCTAATGAGTAGGTCAGATGTAAGTGATGGGCGGGCCATTCTGACTTAGTGTCAGATATAAGCGCTGAAGAAAGACCTACATGGAGGCTAGGCCTACAACCAGGATGAAAAAGGGCTGGCTCTGTAGAACTTCTTGTGATGAGAAGAATCATGAGATAGCACCAGGGATGATCCAGATCCAGTGATGATCGAGATCCAGTGATGATAGCCAGTGATGATCCAGATCCAGTGATGATCGAGATCTAGTGATGACAGCCAGTGATGATCCAAATAGAGTGATGATCGAGATCCAGTGATGATGCCTCATGATGATCCAGATCGAGTGATGATCCAAATCCAGTGATGATGCCTCGAGATGATCCAGATTCGAAGATTGACAATGACATGAAGATGAAGATGACTTGAAGACTCAGAAGACTTGAGATGCAGATGACGAGATGATCCAGTTGATGCAGAGAAGAAGACCAGTGCTGAAAATTGTGTCGAAAGAATACCTTCCTAGTTAAGAGGGAGTGTTGATGTATTTGTAACTTCAGAATGTATTCATCTATGTATCTTATGTATTGTAATCCGATGTTTATTTCGGGATGTATCTATAATGTAATTGATTCATATTTTCATGCCCCGATGTTCTGATCGGGAGGATCAATTATGTAAACAAGTCATGTCAAGTCATAGTGAGTAACCCTCCAATTGTATAAGGGTTAAAGTCCCTACAGTTCTGGGGCACTAGGGTTATTAGACTCTCCTAGTAGATTTTGGCCCTAGTAGGGTTTTAGTCATCCCAGGATTAGTATAAATAGAGAATAGGAGTCTCTATTTATCACACAAGTCATACACACTCAAGTGTAGCACATAGTTGAGGAAGGAGAAGACATTGGGGCTAGACAAGAAGAAGATTACTGTTGTTGGGAGATCACTTACTGTTTTGGGGCTTTTACTATTTTGGTGCTGATTCTATCTATGAGGAATTTGCGGGGTTTTCTCCTTTATGGTTTCCCCGAGGAAAAACACCGTGTTCATTGTCTCTTGTGTTTGATTGCTGTACTTGTTATTCTCTCAGTTAAAGATCCTAATAATGCTAGCTTAATGTTGAAAAACTAACAACGTTGAGCAATTGCAAGGGAATATAAATCATATCTTGTTTTCCCAAACACATATGCAGGAGGTAACATAACTCAATTATGTTTCTCGGTTTTGTTTTTATGCCCCCTGTTGAAATTTACTTGGTGTCCCTGAATGGCCTTGAGAAGCGAGATAAAACTCACCATAACTTGAAAAGTGTAGCTCATATGGAGAAATCGTCAATTCCATTGGATTCAAGACATCCGAGTACTCCTTGGGACACCCCTTTCCGATCGCTTCATGGACTAAACGTTGTCTATTTTGGCAATTTTCTATATTATGGTTTTTCTCATCGACAGGTAGTGCAATTTATGCATGATAGGATATGATTTTGAAAAATGTGCCCAATCAATGCATGGGAATCTTAGTCAACTCTTCCTTTTCCAAACACACCTCCAAGAGGCAATGAAACTTAATTTTGTTGCTCGGTTTGGTTTTTATGCTTCAGGTTGAAATTTTCATGGAGTCCCTTAATGGCCTTGGGAAGTGAGATAAAAATCACTATAAATCGAAAATCGTAGCTATGATCGACAAATTATCACTTTCATTGGATTCATGACATCCTCCTATTGCTAGGTACATGTCTATATGGTGGCTTCATTAATCGAACGTTATTTATTTTGATGGTTTTCTAAACTAGGGCTTTGCTCGATGACGTGTAGTTCAATTTCTACAAAATATGGAAAATTTTCAAAAATGTGTCAAGCGAGTGCATGGGAATCACAGTCATCTCTCCCTTACCAAAAGCACTTGCAAGAGGCAACGAAAATCTATTCCACTGCTTGGTTTGTTTTTTATGCCCCTAGTTGAAATTTGCTAGTGTCCCTTAATGTTAGGATTATTAATCCTCCCTTGTCCAAATTTGGTCATATGTCTAAATTGGGATTCATGTCTAAATCGGGAGTCCATCCAGTCTATTTATAGTCATTAACACCATTGGGTCCACTTGACCTAATTGGGGCACATGTTTCAGTTACTAAAGTGTGGGGAACACTAATTGAGGCTCACTGCCACTTATTGCACTTGATTGCATAAGTTTAGGAGCCTCCTAGATCAATCCCTACAATTTAGGAATCCACTGGGAGTGCCAAAACCAACCAAGGTCAGTTCACTTTAGTTAATGACTAGTCAAGCTAAGTTAGGAGTCAGTTACATTCAGTTCAAGTCCTCTACATTCAATTAGCGCTAGGTTTACTTGACTGCACACATGTGGGGCACATTTCTCACCTACCACAGTCAATTAACCTTAGTCAACACTTAATGTAACACTTTAGTTTTGTTTTAGAGCTTCGATGAACTCTGGTTATGGTTTAGACAAGGTCAGTTAACCACTGAGTCCTCCGATAGTGATTTAGACAAGGTCTTGGTTACCTACAGTCAAGTAGAGTCTAATCAATTTGAACTTCCTCATGTGGATTCGAATTGCTTGTGGCTATTAAAGCCATTTTACTTCTTTGTAATTATCATTGGATTACTTTTTTTATTAATGAAAGCATTCACAGCTGCAAGCCTTTTGCACTGTTTCATTCTTCAATTGCTGAGCAAATTGTGAGATCCACTTTGTGACTTGTGTATTTGTCTACAGATCTATATGCTCAAATTTACATGGTATTAGAGCCTCGGTGGACAAGACTCCTCTCCTCCTCAGATCTCCAGGCAGATCATTTTTTTTCCAGTACTGCACCAGAAGCGGAGAATTTACCACTTAATATCCCAAGTTAAGAAATTGTTGATCAAGCTTGCTTGATCAACTATGTTGGGTGTGAAGGAAATTCCAAAAGTGCAGACTGTTGACCTTACTTTGTATGTTTGATTGTGTGACAGGTTATCAGCTTCTCTTACAGCATTCGCTACAAGCAGCCCTTTCTTCTCACTGCAATCGCTACAGCAGCTCAATTCTTCCTATTACCTTAGAAATGGCTCATAAAATAGAGCTTCTCACTCCCTTCAACTATCACCAGTGGAAGGATGACATGATAGTATTGCTCCACACCAAGCATCTCTTCAGACTCATTGAAGAAACAGAGGAAGATCCAGAATCAGATAAAGACAAATCTAAGTACATGAACAGGCTTGATGAAGCCCCTGGACTCATGCTCTCCTCAGTCTCTAGAGATCTTCGATTTCACATCCAAGACTTGGACACTCCCAAGGAGGTTTGGGACAAGCTTGCTTCCTTATTTGATAAGCATGATGAGATGAGGATCCATCAGCTAGAAAATGATCTGATTACTCTCAATCCATCTAATTTTGAATCTCTGAATGAATTCTTCTCAAAGTTCAAGAACCTGATATATCAGTTGAAGCAATGCAAAGTGAAGAAGGATGAATACCAGCTCATCCTTGCCATTCTCACAAAGCTCAATGAAGACTACTCAATCTTTGTATCCACCTTCCAAACAGTAAGGCTCACTACTCCAAATTGGAAGATGCCCACTCTTAATGCCTTCATCCAATCTCTTATTTCTGAGAATGATAAATTGATCCAAATGGGGATAATTCAATCTCCCAAAGATCTAGCTCTAGTTGCAAGAGGAGATAAGGTAGCGAATTACAAGTGGAAGCAAAGAGATGAGTCCCCTGTGAAGAAAGAGCATTCAAAAGAACCTTCAGGTTCGAAGAGAAGCAAGAAGAATGGTAAAGGCAAGGTCCTCTGCTCTTACTGTGGAAGGGGCTTCCATTCAGAAATCTCTTGTATGAGAAGACAACTTGATGAAATGGCCCTTCTCTTGAAAAAGCACAACATTTCTATACCTGATAGCGCAAGGAAGGAAGACTCTGAAGAAGAAGAAGAAGAATACCAAAGGAAAGGACATGCAGTGAAGGCTTGCTGCACATCAGCACCTGTCTTCCTCATTGATTATGGAGCTTCCAACCATATGGCTGCATCCATAGAATAATTCTCTTCTTTTCAGTATTTTGATGGTCCTAGTATTTAGATGGGCAATAACAGTGAAGTCAAAACAAAAGGGAAGGGCTCTATCCAACTTGAACATGGAAGGTTCAAAGATGTGCTATTTGTTCCCTCCCTAGCTTCAAACCTGTTATCTGTCTATCAGATGACCCATACTGGATCTCCAAAGCGAGTGATATTTGGTCCTAACTCAGTGGAGATCACAGATATCTCTACTGGGAGCATCATAGCAAAGGATACTGCAAATCATGCTTCTAAAGCATATGAGTTCTCACATTTCATGGCTCCTTCAGAACCAGTGCACTCTCAGCAGCCACCTACAAGGGAAGGTAAAATCATTGCATCTACTTCTTTTACAGCTTCTACTAGTATTGTAGATCCACCTATATCAGTTTATGACATTGAGATTTAGGGTGACTAAGATCTAGATTCAGTCCCTACTTCCAAACTAGAAGCTAGGAAGATGACTGGAAACTCACCTGACACTCAAAAAGGAAAGACTCTTGCGCTATGTCATACTATTTTACCTCCTTCAGAGAGATGCAATAAACTTCCTGTAAGATGCAATATGGCAAGGGCCCAGTCTTACTACATTCAGGAGAATGGATATGATCATACACCTCTTCATTCAGCAAGAGACAAAGATTACATTCCTCCTTCCTCTCATCATCATTTTTGGAGAAGAAAGAGAAGTCTACATGCCAGGCCCCAGAATACCTGTGCACAGCACACCATGCATGCTGCTTCACTACCTCACAGAGATGAAGATTGCAGGAACATATTTTCAAGTTCTTCAAACTTGAGACCTTATTCTACCTGCTTAGATAGAGGGAAGGATTTTTTCCCATGTGGTTTTTTCCCTGATTCCTTGTATTAAGTAGTTACTTTATTTTAATTGATGTAATGGGTGACCTATGGTCTTAGTTACCAGGGCCCACAGTTTGTCCAAGTTAGCATTCAGGGGGGTGTTAGGATTATTAATCCTCCCTTGTTCAAATTTGGTCATATGTCTAAATTGGGAGTCATGTCTAAATCGAGAGTCCATCCAGTCTATTTATAGTCATTAACACCATTGGGTCCACTTGACCTAATTGGGGCACATGTTTCAGTTAATAAAGTGTGGGGAACACTAATTGAGGCTCACTGCCACTTATTGCAATTGATTGCATAAGTTTAGGAGCCTCCTAGATCAATACCTACAATTTAGGAAGCCACTGGGAGTGCCGATATCGACCAAGGTCAGTTCACTTCAGTTAATGACTAGTCAAGCTAAGTTAGGAGTCAGTTACATTCAGTTCAAGTCCTCTACATTCAGTTAGCGCTAGGTTTACTTGACTGCACACATGTGGGGCACATTTCTCACCTACCACAGTCAGTTAACCTTAGTCAACACTTAATGTAACACTTTAGTTGTGTTTTAGAGCTCCGATGAACTCCGGTTATGGTTTAGACAATGTCAGTTAACCACTGAGTCCTCTGATAGTGATTTAGACAAGGTCTTGGTTACCTACAGTCAAGTAGAGTCTAATCAATTTGAACTTCCTCATGTGGATTCGAATTTCTTATGGCTATTAAATCCATTTTACTTCTTTGTAATTATCATCGGATTACTTTTTTTATTAATGAAAGCATTCACAGCTACAAGCCTTTTGCACTGTTTCATTCTTCAATTGCTGAGTAAATTGTGAGATCCATTTTGTGAGTTGTGTATTTGTCTACAGATCTATATGCTCAAATTTACACTTAATAGCCTTGAGAAGCGAGCTGAAACTTGCCATAACTTGAAAACCAAGGATCCTATGGAAAAACCATCAGTTCCATTAGATTTGTGACATCAATGTACCGCTAATGAAACCCCTACTCAGTAGTTTCATGGAACAAAAGTTATATATTTTGACGGTTTTTTAAACTAGGTTTTGCTCAATGACGTGAAGTGCAATTTTTGCATGATAGGCTAAGATTTTGAAAAATGTGTCAAGTGAGTACATGGGAATCATAGTCATCTTGCTCTTTCCCAAACACACTTACACGAGGCAACATAACTCAATTTTGTTGTTCAAGTTGGTTTTATGCCCCTAGCTGGAATTTGTCTAGTGTCCCTTAATGACCTTAGGAAGCGAGATGGAAATCGCTATAACTAAAAAACCGTGGATCCAATGGACAAACTATCAGTTTCGTTGGCTTCATGACATTTGAGTACCACTAGGGGCACCTCTTTCTGGTGGCTTGATGGACCAAAAGTTATCTATTTTGTTGGTTTTCTAAACTATGGTTTTGTTAAGTGATGTGTAGTGTAATTTATGTACGATGGGATAATATTTTGAAAAATGTGCCCAATTAGTGTGTAGGAATCACAATCATATCACCCTTACCCAAACACACTTGCAGGAGGAAAAAGAATTGAATTATGTTGCTCAGTTTGGTTTTCATGCTCTTGGTTGAAATTTTCCTTATGTCTCTGAGTGGCATTGGTAAGCAAGATGAAACTCACCATAACTTGAAAATTGAGGCTCCAATGGACAAACAGTTAGTTCTATTGGATTCGTGACTTCCAATTACCGCTAAAGACACCCTTTTTTGGTGGATTCATGGATTGAACGTTGTATATTTTGACGATTTTCTAAAGTAGGGTTTTGGTCAATGATTTGCAGTGCAATTTTTACACAAGAGGCCAAGATTCTGAAAAATGTGTTGAGTGAGTGCAAGGGCATTGTAGTCATATCTCATTTTCCCAAACACATATCCAGGAGGTAACCAAACTCAATTTTGTTGCTCATCTTGGTTTTTACGCCCCCGATTGAAATTTTCCTTGTGTCCCTGAATGACCTTGAGAAGCCAAATAAAACTTGCCATAAATCGAAAACCAAAGATATGATGGAAAAATCGTTAGTTCCTTTGGATTCAATACATTCGAGTACCTCTTGGGACACCCCTGTCTGGTGGCTTCATGGACCGAACATTGTCTATTTTGACAATTTTCTATTTTAGGGTTTTGCTCATTGAAATGTAGTGCAATTTCTACACAATAGGCTATGATTTTGAAAAATGTTCCCAACAAGTGCATGGGAATATCAGTAAACTCTCCCTTTCCCAAACACACCTCCAGGAGGAAACAAAAAATCAATTCTATTGCTCATTTTGGTTTTTATGCTTCAGGTTAAAAATTTCCTGCAGTCCCTTAATGGCCTTGGGAAGCGAGATAAAAATCACTATAAATCGAAAATCGTGGCTCCAATCGACAAATTGTTAGTTTCGATGGATTTGTGACATCTGAGAATTTCTAGGTACACCCTTTTATGGTGGCTTCATGGATCAAAATTATCTATGTTGATGGTTTTCTAAACTAGGGTTTCCCTTGGTGACGTGCAATTCAATTTCTGCACAATATGGAAAAAATTTCAAAAATGTGTCAAGCAAGTGCATGGGCATTGCAGTTTTTATGCTATTGTTAAAATTTTCCTAGTGTCCCTTAATGGCCTTGAGAAGCAATATGAAACTCACCATAACTTGAAAACCAAGGATTTGATGGAAAAACCATTTTTCCATTAGACT
Source organism: Pseudotsuga menziesii (assembly GCA_001517045.1). Taxonomy (NCBI): domain Eukaryota; kingdom Viridiplantae; phylum Streptophyta; class Pinopsida; order Pinales; family Pinaceae; genus Pseudotsuga; species Pseudotsuga menziesii. The sequence goes on from LPNX011094084.1 coordinate 714,943, forward strand.
CGTGACATCCATGTACCACTAAGGAAATCCGTACTCGGTGGTTTCATGGACTAAAATTTGTCTATTTGGATAGTTTTTTAAACTTGGGTTTTGTCAACAATGTGAAATGTAATTTTGCATGATAGGGTAAGATTTTGAAAAATGTTCCAAGCGAGTGGATGGGATTCACATTCATATTGCTCTTTACCAAACACACTTGCACAAAGCAACGAAACTCAATTTTGTTGTTCGGTTTGGTTTTTATGTCCCCGGTTGGAATTTGTTAAGTGTCCCTTAATGACCTGGGAAGCGAGATGAAACTTGCTATAACTCAAAAACCATGGATCTGACGGAAAAAATGTCAGTTTTGTTGGATTCATGACATTCAAGTACCATAAACGACACCCCTGTTCAGTGGCCTCATGGGCCAAAGGTTATCTATATTGTTGGTTTTCTAAACTAGGGTTTTGCTGAGTGACGTGCAATGCAATTTTTGTACAGTAGGCTAAGATTATGAAAAATGTTCCCAATGAGTGTGTGGGAATTCATAATACCCTTACCCAAACACACTTTCAAGAGGCAACATAATTGAATTATGTTGCTCAGTTTGTTTTTTATGCTCCTGATTGAAATTTTCCTTGTGTCGTTAAGTGGCATTGGTAAGCAAGATGAAACTCACCATAACTTTAAAATCGAGTCTTCGATGGACAAAAAATCAGTTCTATTGGACTCATGACATCCGATTACCACTAGAAAAACCCCTGTTTAGTGGCTTCATGGATCGAATGTTGTATATTTTGACGGTTTTATAAACTAGGGTTTAAGTGAATGGTTTGTAGTTCAATTTTTACACAATAGGCAAAGATTTTGAAAAATATGTTGAGCGAATGCAAGGGAATAATAGCCATAACTCATTTTCCCAAAAACATATGCAGGAGGTAACAAAATTCAATTTTGTTGCTCGGTTTGGCTTTTATGCCCACGATTGACATTTTCTCGGTGTCCCTGAATGGCCTTGAGAAGAGAGATAAAACTCACCATAACTCGAAAACTGAATCTCTAATGGAGAAATCGTCAGTTCCATTGAATTCAAGATATCCAAGTACCTCTTAGGACACCCCTTTCTAGTGTCTTCATGAACCGAACGTTGTCAATTTTGACAATTTCCTATATTAGGGTTTTTCTCATTGACATGTAGTGCAAATAATGCACATTGGGCTATGATTTTGGAAAATGTCCCAATGAGTGTGTGGGAATCTAAGTCAACTCTCCCTTTCCCAAACAAATAGGAGGCAACGAAACTCAATTCCATTGCTCGGTTTGTTTTTTATGCTCTGGGTTGAAATTGGCTTGGAGTCCCTTAATGGCCTTGGGAAGCGATATGAAAATTGCTATAAATAAAAAATCGTGGCTCTGATTGACAAATTTCCAGTTCCATTGGATTCGTGACAACTTAGTACCGCTAGGGACACCCTTGTATGGTGGATTCATTGATAGAAAATTATCTACTTTGATGGTTTTCCAAACTAGTGTTTTGCTCAATGACATGTAGTTCAATTTCTGCATAATATAAAAAAAAATTCAAAAATGTGTTGAGAAAATGCATGGGCATTGCAGCCATTTCCCCCTTCCCAAGCATACTTTTATGAGGCAACAAAAAACAATTCCAATTCTTGGTTTGGTTTTTATGCCCTTGGTTGATATTTTCCCAATGTCCCTTAATGGACTTGAGAAGCAAGATGAGACTCACCATAACTTGAAAACCGAGGCTCCGATGGAAAAAATGTCAGTTCCATTAGAGTTGTGACATCCATGTACCGCTAAGGAAACCCCTACTTGATGGTTTCATGGACAAAAAGTTGTCTATTTTGACGGTTTTTTAAACAAGGTTTTTTCTCAATGACATGATGTGCAATTTTTGCATGATTGGCTAATATTTTGAAAAATGTGCCAAGCGAGTGCATTACCATCACATAAATATTGCTCTTTCCCAAACACACTTGCACAAGGCAAAGGAACTCAATTTTGTTGTTTGGTTTGGTTTTCATGCCCCTGATTGGAATTTGTCTAGTGTCCCTTAATGGCCTTGGGAAGTGAGATGAAAATTGCTATAACTAAAAAATCGTGGCTCTGATGGACAAACTGTCTATTTTGTTGGCTTCGTTTGAGTACCATTAGCGAAATCCCTTTCCAGTGGCTTCATAGACTGAAATTTATCTATTTTGTTGGTTTTCTAAACTAGGGTTTTCTAAGTGACGTGCAATGCAATTTCTGTACGATAGGCTAATATTTTGAAAATTTTTCCCAATGAGTGTGTGGGAATCACAGTCATCTCACCCTTACCCAAACACACTTGCGGGAGGCAATGAAATTGAATTTGCTCAGTTTGGTTTTTATGCTCCCGGTTGAAATTTTCCTTGTGTCCTTGAGCGACATTGGTATGCAATATGAAACTCACCATAACTTGAAAAATGAGGCTCTGATGGACAAATAGTCAGTTCTGTTGGATTTGTGACATCTGATTACTGCTAGAGACACCCTTGTTTGGTGGCTTCATGGATCAAACATTGTCTATTTTGATAGTTTTCTAAACTAAGGTTTTGGTCAATGATTTGTAGTGCAATTTTTACACAAAAGGCCAAGATTTGAAAAATATGTTGAGAAAGTGCAAGGGAATAGTAGTCATCTCTCGTTTTCCCAAACATAGATGTAAGAGGTAACAGAACTCAATTTTGTTGCTCTGTCTGATTTTTATGCTCCCAGTTGAAATTTGCTCGATGTCCCTGAATGGGCTTGAGAAGTAAGTTAAAAATAGCCATAACTCAAAGACCGAAGCTCTGATGGACAAACCATCAGTTCCATTGGATTCATGGCATACAAGTACCACTTGGGACACCCTTATTTGGTGGCTTCATGGACCGAAAGCTGTATGTTTGACAGTTTTCTAACCATGGGTTTTTATTAGTGACATGTAGTGCAAGTTCTGTAGGATAGGCTTAGATTTTGAAAAATGTGCCAAGAGAGTAAGTAGGCATTGCAGTCATCTTTTATTTTCCCAAAAACACTTTTCGAAGGTAAAGAAATACAATTTCGTTGCTTGGTTTAACTTTTATGACCCTGGCTGAAATTTGCTTGGTGTACCCTAATGTCTCGAGGAAGTGAGATGAAACTTGTTATACATCGAAAATAATGGATCCGATGGAAAAACTATCAGGTTTATTAGATTCATGACATCCAAGTACATCTAAGGACACCCTTGTCTGTTGGCTCCATGGACTGAACATTGTCTATTTTGACGGTTTTCGAAACTAGCGTCTTGCTAAGTGACATGTAGTGCAATTTCTGAATAATAGGCCAAGATTTTGAAAATTATGTCGAGAGAGTGTATGGCATTGTAGTAATCTCTCCCTTTCCCAAACACACTTTTAGAATCCAACAAAAATCAGTTATGTTTCACGGTTTGGTTGATATGCCCACGATTGAAATTTTCTTGATCTCCCTAAATGACCTTGGGAAGCGAGATGAAACTTGCCATAACTCAAAAATTGTGGCTCTAGTGGAAAAACCTTCAATTCCATTAGATTTGTAACATCTGAGGACTTCCTAAGACACCTATATCCGATGGCTTAATGAACTAAAAATTGTCTATTTTGACGATTTTCTAAACTAAGGTTTTGCTAAGTGACGTGTAGTGCAATTTGTGTACGATAGGCTAAGATTTTGAAAAATGTGCCCAATGAGTGTGTGGGAATCATATTCATCTTTCCTTTTCCCAAACACACTTGCAAGAGGCAACGAAACTCAATTTTGTTTCTTGGCTTGGTGCTTATGCCCCTGGTATATCTACAAAAAATATACCCCCTGATTTTTCATTGCATAAGGAAACAAAACTCAATTTTTTTCCTTGGATTGGTGTTTATGCCCATGGTATATTAAGTGACAAAAAATATCTACACGTATGAGTGCTTTCTCAAGCATAGATTTTCCTTAAAATAACCAACAACTTTGCACATAATCTTCAAACAGCTAGAAAATGGCATCACAATTTAGAAGTTGCTTGTACAAACCTGGGAAGCCCTTGAGTTATTCCAAATACTTCATGACAAGTAATCATTCAAATTTATGTGCTAAATAGCATTAGTTACAAACATATATATCATTCCATGAGTTGAACATAAAAAACAGAACAAAATGCATTTGATCATTTCTTTAGCTTCAACATTCTTCCTAATTTTTTCTCTTAATGATTTAAGATATAATTTTCTCATAAAATAAGGACATGTTAGAAGTTGTATATATTATAGAATAACAAAAATAATTATTGCAATCCAATGTGGAGACATGAGAGATGTGGTTGATAAAACTACACAGGAGGGCTTGGCTCTCCTGCCACGATTAACTAGAACAAATTTGAGGGATGGATGGGAAGTGGATAAGATGTGCAAGTGTAGATAAAACAAACATACATTGGATTAATGCTTATCAGCGCATACCATACCTAGGTTTATATCATTTGACATAACCATGTTTTGGCAGTGTTACCCCGGGCGATAAATTCCTCAATTATATATATCCACCTTGAAAGGACTTTTTATTTTAAACATCATTTCTGATATCATAATCTTTAAAGGGGAGTCTCCCTTTTCCATGTTGTTCTTTCCTAATCTATAGACCAGTAAAATTTCACTTGGAAGTTTGATTGTGCCTTCAATTCTTGATTTTACCTCTTCCAGCCACATCAAGTGGCACTTGGGACCATCCCATGCAGGTCCAATGTGCACTTGACTGGACGATTCTGTGCATCCTTGAGGTATCCCTAGGCTCAATAGTTCTTGAACCAATGACAACTCTTTAGTTATGCCTTTCTTGGTCATTTCATCCAACATACTACCAATGGAAAAAGGGATGTCCTCATGCAAAAGCACAAAGGATATAACAGTAGCGAAAGAATTTGCAATTGCATTATATGTCATGATGGAAAAATCAATGTTATCAACTTGCATTCTTCTAAGCCATGTCTTATTGCTTTTGTATTCCTGATAAGAACCATAAAAAATAAGGATCATGTTTATGGTCACTGTATCAACTGAATGTCCACAACTCTCCAATAAATTAAGGGTTCCTTCCATTTCTTGAAAATGATCACATCTTCCATGAGAATAGAGAATACATTTAAAATCATTTGGGCATGGATTATATCTAGAAGCCTCCATTTCTCTGAATATTTCCTCTACTTCACTGGGAAGATTCATGACTGCCAATGCACTAATAAGTGATTTGTACCCAATTGCATCAACTAATCTATGATGAAGGAATTTTAAAAGTTTATATGTTGAAGGAATCTGATCTTTTAACCCACATTTTGAGTAATATTCTATCACAGAACATTAGAATTAATCTTATACATGGGATTTAGATTTTCAATTGCCTCTAAATGAAGAGAATGAGCTTCATTATGCATATATTTTTAATTATAAATGCATTGTAATAATATGAAAATATATATTATATAAAAATGTTTTGAAGATGCTCTGCACTCAGATTTTTTTTGGGAAATGATGCTATGTCAACCTTATGTTGTACTTCTACATCCCACCGACCTACTATTGTAGTCAATCATTACAATTTAATAAAATTATCTTATCTTGTAGGATTATTTTATATAACACTCTTATCAATAATTTCGAGAAAAACAAACTCCTACTAAAAACCTAAAATGAATCCCTACCAAACCATTATCTAAAAAGCTCAATAATATAGCAGGACGTGCTTTTAATATTTATGTCTATATAACACTCTTATCAATAATTTCAAGAAAAACAAACTCCTAATAAAAACCTAAAATGAATCCCTACCAAACCATTATCTAAAAAGCTCAATAATATAGTAGGCCATGCTTTTAATATTTATGTTTATAGTAGTTGGGGCCTGTTGGTGGAATTTAAGGTATAATTCCTCCATGGAGGAGTTTGTTCTACATTGATCTTGTTAGTAACTCCAATAACAAGCTCTATATGTGTAAAATTGGGAAACAGTTCAAGATATGATCCGTCAACGATGTCTCTTCTAATAACAAGATTGAATGAATTAACACATTTCCCATGAGTTATGTCGGTCTCTCCATCCTATGTGCAATGGTGTAGTGGTAACAATACAATCTCCTCAGAAATATACATCATATCTTGGCTCATGAAAAAACGAAACTATATAAATATTGAATAGTAAGCCACCATGAGTTGTCACATATAACTACATTGCAAGAAAATTTTGTTGAACATTACTATGAAGTAAGTATAACCACATAAATAGCTGAAATAAACTTACAGGAACAGTGGTAGCACCAACCACATCTTTTCCTCCATTGTAAACTCCTTGAAAATGACCAGAAACATCATTTGGACTAGCATGTGTTGAAGAAATCAGAGACACAAACTGCATAGGATTATGTGGAGATTGAGTAGATGCTTGGTTTGAAAGTGCATTTGCACCGAGTGTGCTCTAGGATTGGCCAAGAGGCAAGGAAGTCCCAAAATGGAAAAATAAAGGGATTCCAAGTTAGTCAAGAATAAAAGATTCCGTGTTGCAACAAAAAAGATACCAGCATATATCCAAATACTAGGCTTTATTAAGCGCCGAGAGGGATCAAATCTCCGGAGGTGAAAACCTCTCCTAGAATAGTTAGAGCCTAGGATTTGGTTCTATGATGGTTTTGATTGAAATATTTTTAAAAGAAAAAAATATGCAAAATGTTGACTAAGGGCGCTCGCACGAAGTTGGTTCCACTTTTTAGTGCCACTTAAGAAATCAGAAATGCACTTTCAAAGTGCAAATCAAGAACGCATATTATTTTTTATAATATTTTATCATTTATTATTTTTATTTTTTATTTTTTATAATATGGTAATATTTTGACAACTTTAGTTATACATCTCTCTTCTAGAATTGGAAAATAAACCTCTTCCAAACAATATAAATAAATATTTACATAATATATAAAATTTTAATTTAAAAAAAAAGAACCCATAACATAAGTTCACAAAGATCAAAAAAACGTTGTGATCAAGCCACTCAGCCCCAGGGCTGATAAAATATCTAAATAAATACAACAAAGCTAAACATAAATATAAAAGTCTAGCTTTTGGCATTATGCATTCATCTAATATGAGGAAATAAAGAAAAGATAGAAAGTTGTAAGCCAAGTCTATTGGAAAACCTCTCGGATAAGCTACAGTCCAATAAGAGGAAATAAAGAAAAATAGAAAGTCCACAAATCTTAATTCTATAAGAAAACTTAAAGAAAACTTCCAGGAGACGCTACAGTGAATCTTGCTTTGGTAAAGCAAGATTAGTATATATTTTCAGGTTGTATTTTTTATAATAAATGATAAAATATTATAAAATAATATATATTTTCAGGTTGTATTTAAAACATTTACAATTGTGTATATAAAACTATATAAATTAGATAAACTAAATTGATTAGTCAACATTTTGCATTTTTTTTTTAAATATTTCAATCAAAACCATCATAGATCCAAATGCTAGGCTCTAATTATTCTAGGAGAGGTTTGTACCTCCGGATATTTGATCCCTCTCGGCGCTTAATAGAGCCTAGGATTTGGATCTATGCTAGTGTAACATTACGGAACAAAGATCTCCCCGCTGTAGAGCCCTTCTAGGCGCAATTACGGAAAGTTACGTAACGTTACAAGATCTTCCCCATACTGGGCTTTAGAACCCCTCTCGACGCAATAATGCTAGTGATAGTTAATTCTAGAGCCCCTCTCGGCGCAATAATGCTAGTGATAGTTAATTTTGGCCATACAAATTGGTAAATTTGTTTTAATTATGTGTCAAATTTGGTGAAAATTAAGCTATTTTTGAGGAATAAGTGTTTCTTTGTTGAAAAAACACAATTTGGTAAATTTGTTTTAATTATGTGTCAAATTTGGTGAAAATTAAGCTATTTTTTAGGAATAAGTGTTTCTTTGTTGAAAAAACACGTTTATCTTCCTTTTCTCTTTGAGGAATAAGTGTTTCTTTGTTGAAAAAACACGTTTATCTTCCTTTTCTCTCTAATTTGTAGAAGTTTCAATGGATGATCAAACCTTATCACCTTGAATCCCCAGCCATGGCTTCCTTCTGTGGCTTGTGAGCTTCCAATTCTCTTAAAATTTTGTAGTTAAAAAAAAAAACGTAGTCACTCGTCTGACATACCTTATTAGTCCCTGCCTTCAGGCTGCCAAGAACTCTATGAATCGGCTTGCCGCAGTTTTTATTTGTCTACACAAAAACCAATATAATTTCAAACACTTATCCTATGTTGAATCAACTTGCCTTTGTCATTTCCATTTGTGCACAAAACCAATCTAAATTCAAGCACAAAAACCAATAAAAATTCAAGCACTTAGAATTACATAGTTTCCTTTCGACTAATAAAAGAATTTGAGGCCTTATTTGGCCTCATATCGAGGCCAATTTCATATTCAAAGGTTCAAACTTAAGGTTAAAACAACATTGAGAAATCAGAGCTAATATTCATACATTAATGCTAGCTCCAATATGGCATTAGTTAGCTAACATAAAATGTTAGCGACACTAGCATTAATGTTAATGCCTTATCTTGGCTTTGTTGTAGCTGGCCACATGTGGATTATTGCATGTTCTCATCTGTTCATGGCATGTTCTCCATCTGTTCATGGAAGCTCTATTATTAAATGTGTTCACCACCTCTATTAGCACTACTTGTGCTTTTCTTCATTTCCTGAAGTTTTTGAGTCTACTACGCTATGTTCCGTATATCCAAGATGAAAAGGCAAAGATACCGAGATTTCTTAGTTCTTTGCTATAGCCTTACCGTGAGGGTCGAAGACTATGGATGAGACCATCAGAAAGGAAAAGATCCGTTATGAAAAATAAAAGCAACAATCAGAACCGTCCAAGGCCTGGAAAGACAAGAAGAATGATAAAGCAGAACAAAGGTGAAAGGATCATAAGCCTTCATCATTCAAAAATGAAAACAAGCACTCGCAGAGTAAGGCTTCTCAAATGACCACTTCACCGACATTAGGTGGAAGCAAGTCAGCTGGGACTGCTGGAAAAGGGGTACTGAGCCGAGTAAGAATCCTATTCAATGCTGGGGCTGTGGAGAGGCCCACAAGCTTATGGACCGACCGTACAGAAGTGGCAACGCTGGAGGAATTTAGAACTTAAAGGAAGCTAGAACGGTGACTTAAGTAGCTGGAATTCCCTTAATCCATGCAGGGTTGGCTAACAGACAAGCAGACCATCAAGATTTAGTGGTTGAGGTATAAGGTAAAATACTTACCATAATTTACTCTTCTTACTGTTCTTGTCTTTGATGTCGCCTCAACCGCTCCAACGGAGTTTTTTTTGTTTTTTTTGTTCCGCTCAACATCACACAAAGTTAACTATTTCCCTTTCAGATTGTTGTAGCATCTGATTGTGCGGCTGCTGCAACAAAATCTGCAAAGAAACAAAATATATTATTTGCATAATAAAGCAATCTGCTTGAACAGTTAACTCAATAAATTGATATGTTCCCACTGCTTAATGTTAACCTCCAAAATAACTTTTATATTTGCAAAGCAGCATGGGTACCTTTAATTATTTCTAGTTTCAAATCTAGCCTATCATGAAAAATCAATTTCTAAGCTTTCTCCTTAAAAAATCAAAACGCTAAATTAACTAGGCAAACCTCTATATGGATGTACAGAATTTTAATTGCATGTGAAAAGCCTTGACACCCTTACTTCTCTTCTCGGATGTGCTCCAGGATATTAAGGATGATGAATTTGTGATTACTGTATTGCCATCTGTTTCATATCCAAGTCCAAATTCAGTTGCAACAATATTGTTCTTATCAATCCATTACTTGCAATGATTCTCACTCTCTGAGTTCTGTTGTGAGTGGCCGCAACATCACACTTTAAAAAGTATGTTGTATTTATTCACCCATTCAATAAGACAACTGGAGTGAAAGATCACTGTACACCAACACTAAAATCTTGCTTTAGCTCTACACCATTAATGGGAAATGGAACACGACGCCTATATAAGATATGATTTTCCCTAGTATACAACAAAGAGACAGTTTTACCTTTAGAGGCTAAGTCCCCTGAAGCACTACATGAAGTTCTACACGCCAACATGAAGTTCTACACGCCCAACTGACTCAAAGATGTTAGATGAAAAATGTCTGCATGAATTAGAAACCTCGTTCTTTCTCTTATAAACCTTTCCTATTGGAGTCTATTTTACTGATTGGTTATCACTTCTGCAGGTACTGGTTCTTTATTTTCTCTTTCTGCATCCGAAATGGAAATATTTGTCCTAGGCTCAACCGACTATCCTCCAGGGCTATACCTCATTGAGAAGAGTGAAACTGGACAACGATTTCTACAACCTTAGTTCTTGAGGGCCTTCAACTTATTGATTACTTCAGGCGCCAATATTACCTCACACACTCCATCACATAAGGTATAGATTTTCCAACGCTAACTTCTCTATCAACGCTTCTCCATTGCTAGCTAACAAGAGCTAAACCCAGAAGGGGTGCTAAGCCATGATTATCTGCAAAAGATGTATGCTGGCCAGAGGTTACACTACTCGCTTCCCTAAGGGTTTATTACAACGGACCAATAAATTCCATATCATAGAATTCAAATGGCTCCCCACCTTATTGCTAGCTCAATCTCAATTTGGATCTGCTCGCCCTTGATTTATTAAGAGGGGAAAAACAAAAAAATGGAATCTCAATCTCCCACTTCTTACAAAAAATAAGCTTGAGATCCCACGACTTTCTTTTCTCTGCTAAATTGCTATCTACAAATCCAAAATTCAACATTTGTGTTCCATTTCTTACCTAAAAAATAGTCCTAAGGCTATTGACATTTAGACTTGCCCCAAATTAAGCAGTCCTACAAAATTGTTGGGAGAAGCTCACTTCTTGGAACAAACTACCTTTAGATACTACCAGATCTAATAGAGGCAATGACTGAGAGTGCGAGGTGTTCATTCTCAAAGTGGCATGGATAATCATCACTTAACACCTTCTATGAGATTGAGGTAAGATTGCCTCCTCAATGATTCTATGAATTTAAATATTGATGAACACAAAGCAAAAACCAAGTGTAAAGTTGGCCTATTTAAATTGGTCTGTCTTTTTTATATCTCCTTTTGGTCTCACATCAAAGTCTAGTCTATTTCTACCATAAGATCTCTAGAGCATGAAGAAGCATAGAATCAAGTAGTAGAATAGTAGAGCTATTGAAATAATTTTGGTAGAGCACTTGAGCCACAACTCTAGATGGAAACCTGAACTACAGAGAACTCGCACAAACATATCGAGCACAAGAGGGCATCAGATAAATGGGACATGAGAGCTACTTAAATGGTTAAGAAGAACTACGGAGCATAAGATGTAAGAGCGCACATGATTTCTCTGATGCTCCAGATGGGGTTCAATACGAAGGAAAAGACGTGGTGAGAGTGGCTTGGCAAGCAGGCAATGAGAATTCCATATGGATCGTTTAGATGAAGGAGGCGGCTACCTTAGCTACACTTAGCAAAGTGTAATGAAACTCGACTACCTATGCAAACTGTGGAAAATGTCATTTAATTAGCAGGTGGCATAACATGCACGGTGGTCTCACTGTTCTCAAGAACCTCTTGTGGTCATGTTAACACTTATCTCTACAATAGTTGGCAATGTTGGTTCACTCATGGATGCATGTAAGGAATCCCAATACTTTCCCAATAATCCAGAAAAAAAGGTCCAAATATCAAGATTCTAATGCTTTCCAACCACATCTTTTATTGTAGGTTCCGCCATGAATTATATTTGATCACCACGTTATTATATTTGATACATGGATGTTATAATATTTGATGCATGGATGCCACGTTTCCTTCATTTAAGAGTGGCCATAATATCATCACCATGCGCATACTCTTAAGAACAAAATGTAGCACAAGATTCAAAGTAATAGCCTACAATCGTTTACCTCTTGTCTCTGTTTTAATCAATGTGCTCATAAATTCTTTTTTAAGTCACATAAAAACTATTTATTTTTAGTCACCTCAGCTCATATCTTTTAAGTCACATAAAAACTATTTATTTTTAGTCATCTCAGCTCTTAAAGATATGGATAATATGGCTTTCATTATATATATGGGTAAAAAAACAAAAGAGTGGATTACTAGAGCTAGATTGGATAAATGTATGGTTGAAGGGTTTACAAGGGATTAGCAAGGGAACGTTAGCTCCGGATCTGGTCGACTACTGTCACCGGTTTTGATGTTGTACTATAATCCATCCACATAATCCATCTAAATATCGCTTAGATTGGATAAATGTATGGTTGAAGGGTTTACAAGGGATTAGCAAAGGAACTTTAGCTCCGGATCTGGTCGACTACTGTCACCGGTTTTGATGTTGTACTATAATCCATCCACATAATCCATCTAAATCTATAATCCTTGGTTTGTACCCCACAGTGACTGTGCATTTGCTCTGTTCACTGGAATCACATATTGTTCAATCCTTGCATGGATCGCTAGCTACAACCATCCTCTTAATTCTGTGCAAGTTAGAGGCATTATATGCCTTAACTTACAGCCATTGTGCAACTCTATTAAAACCATACATTGGGTCCGCAGAAGCCGTCTATTTACGCATATTTGTATATTCTAATTTCTTGTATCATGTGTGTTGTGTAGGCACATTTGAAAGGCAGAGTAAACCTCCAAATATCCACTTTTGCAAACATAAATGTATCCATAGCAAGCTGTAAGTCTGTTTATGCTTTAGTTTTGGGTGTCTTTAGTTTGGGGTGTATTGAGCAAGCAGAGGGTCTATTATAACTTTTGGCTCAGAATTGTATAGTACATTGTTATTTTGGCACAATAAAGTGTGTTTGTTCTGCGGGTAACAGAATTGGAGTGGATCGGTTTTAACAACTCAGATTGCTCTTGGCATTGCAACACAAATAAACCAATTATTGAAAATAAAATATGAAAACAAAGCATTCATTCCAGTCAATGAAGAGCAATTTGAAAAGCTTGTACTCAGGTTAAGGTAATTGCAAATACACTAAATTTTTATGTCCGTATTTAAGATCCGTGTTAGAAAGACAGGCAGGTTATATGCTTACTGTTTACAAATAAGCATAAGAAAGAAAGTAGACAGATGCTTGGTAATCAAATTCATTGTAGGCCAATTTATCTTTAATAAGAATCAAATTTATTAGGCATTTGTAATCAAATTCATTAAGCAAGGACTTGCTGCCTTTAGCGACTCTACTTGTTTTATTTTATTTGGTTGGCTTCGATTGCTTTGATACATGATAACAGGTGAATATCCATGAAGATATCGATTAAAGGCTATATTTTTTAGACCCCCAAAATGGCGAATAGGCAGGATTTTGTGCCCAGACAACTTCTCTGTGTTGGAGTATAAAGTTTTTTTTTGTTACCGTGCCATCAACTTAAATTCTAAGGATAACATGCAAATCCGGAACAAACGATTGTGTGGGTGAGAATAACTTCTTGAATTGATTATTGGTTGGATATTTGATGTGTTACTAATATTTAATGTCAACCCTGTAAGAAATCCGCTAGAATTGCAAACTTGAAATTGTATTTCCTGTCTTTCAAAATTTAGACCAACCCATTTGTAGGGACCATATTTTGGCTCCAATTCAAGGTAGTGACCATCTTGTCTACCAGCTTATTTGTAGCAACCAATTGTGCTTATTTAGTTATGCTGACAACATATCACCCTGAGGTTCAAAGGAGAACAAATTTCTCATTTATTGTGGGTTTGCAAGGTGCTTCCACCAACGAATGTTTCAGCACTCAGAAATCTTGTGACTTTGTGATTGGTAGCCAAAACCAGTGCAGTTAGCCATATCTATATATCCACGTCATGATTCAATTTATGAAGGAAGTTGGCCAACAAAGGAGCCTAGTAGGTGTTGTTTGTTTAGTGTCAGACTGTGTTTGTGCTGCACTCATAGCGACCCTCGGGTTATTTCTCAGCAACAAATAAAAAAAATTGGTAGCATTAGCATTGGATTCACACAAATAAATCCTCAAACTTGTATCAATGAAGGGACAACTGCGATCTATGAATTTTGCAAAAAATGTTTTAATATAGGTAAATTCCCAAACGATCTCCGACTGGGAATTGGTTGCAATGGAGAAGAAACCATGGCGCAGAGGTATTCTATTTATCATGGATCTTGCAAGAAGTCTTGAGTTCTATCCGCCAAGGTGGCATCTGTGGGTGGTTTGGTTTATTTTAGTGGATTCCTCTGCGTCTTTCTATCCACTCTAATTCTGCCTCAGTGCTCAATTGGAGAGTGCATTTACTATCTACTCCAGGGTAATTGGGCTCTGGTCACTGTGGGTTCCTTTCATAGTGATAAATTGGTTATTGCTTTTGGCCTTCTTAACAAATCTTCTAAGCCAACAGTTCAAGTAATGAAGAATCTGCTTATTTGTCATGACCGTCATACTGCCGCCAAATTCAAATCCAAAATTGTGGGCTGGAAAATTGTTATGAGGGATGCCAAGCATTACCATAACAGAAAGAAAAATTTCATCAACCTCAAATAAGCGAACTGTGCAAACGAAATACAACTAGCAGATTCAATGTTGAAATGTAATTATCATTGTTAATGACAAAGACTATGAGGATCATATATCAAGGTAAAGAAACGGAAATCATAAATCTTAGGAATTCTAGGTACCTTCTAGTTCCATTGCTTTGCAAAATTGTCTTCATAGTCTTTAAGAGCATCTAAAGTTATGAGTCTTTTAGATGGTGGAAAGAATCCAGTTCCTTGACCCATTAATCTGGAGACACATAAACACGCCTCCATGACCTCAATTTCCTCTGCTGTAACAAGCTTGTGTGTCCCCATATATGTAGCAGCGCAAGAAGTGCTCTGATTCCACATAAACAATTTGTCATACTTGAACCCTGCAACTGAGATGTGTTTTAGGGGCGATTGGCCTCTGCTACCTCACTTGAAATCCTTGTAAAATACTCATCCCTGAAATCATTTCAAATCCTATAAATTTCTTCCACAACTGCGCATACTTTTTCAGAATCTAATTGGGGAAAATCCATTGATGTAAAGTTTGGCCGATCAATAGGGAAATAAACCCCCGTTTTTCAAGGTTTCCCATAATGGAACCTGTGATGTGATGAGAGAAAATTTATGATGAAGATGCTTCGGGGAAAATATCTAATGTTTACGATATGTTTTCCCTGGCTTGAGATAAATTTCACTATGAAACTGGGTGAACTAAAAAAACATTTGTTGTTTATTGGCGATGAGAAAACCGGCTCCATTTTGAAGTTTTAAAAACAGGAACACAATTCATTTCCAGAAAATATTCTTCATATACTAAATCTTAAAAGATAGTACAATCAAATACCTTATAAATAGAAAAGCCACGTTAAACCTTTTTCTAAACCTAATTTTCTTTCAATGAATCTAGTTTTTTTAAATATATTTTATGAAATTAATAACTTACATAATCAAAAAAATTTATTTTGCTAAATGTTTATGGCATGGTAAAAGCATACATTTTCAATATTGTTATGGTAAATGATATTAGTGAGTTTGTTAAATGTATAAAAATGCTTCAAAATTGTTATGGTAAATGACAATAATGAGTTTGTGGAAATCATGGGAGCTTACTTATCCCCTGAATGGACTCTGGGTCAATACTTTCATCATTTTCATTGTTGTGCTATTTCGAGTAGACGATGAACAAGTTATTCCGTACAAGGATATAACATCATACTTAATAGTTTCTACTAAACTAAATTCTACTATTCCAACAAGGATATCCCTTTTCACATGTACCACCTTCTCATATTTAAGGATATCCCTTTTCACATGTACCACCCTCTCATATTTGTTTTTCATAACATCCTTTGATAAAGTGCTAGTCTTGTGCACATTACCCAATACTTCACAGGTTTTAACCCTCTTGACGTTGGATCAACCTTCACTCCCAAATACCTCTAAAAATCGGATGGATGGAAAAATAAACCAAATATGGCTCAAAACGAACTAATCTAAACCCAAAACATTTGAACCTTCACGTGCTAAAGAATGGAAACTAGACTAAAACATAACGTGATAAAATCTTCTAAATTTTCAAACTTTGATTACATTTTATGGTTTATTGATTTCCCTCCTTTTAGTTTCTTTTTGAGATAAGTGATTTGGAAAATATTATTATTTTTTTAAAATAAATGATTAAACAATAAAAAACAATTGATACACACCATCGTAATTACATGGCAACCTACACGGTCCTTATTACATGGAAACCTTAGGGATTTACATGGCATCTACAAATTTTGCAAAATTTCATAGAGTGGAATGATGTACAACCACCACTTTTTCACCATTTCATTGAGTGGAATGATGTACAAAATAAAAATGGAAAAAAATAACCTTCTTAATGCTTGAGATTTTAAATGAAGAGATGCAACATCTAATAAATTCTACATAAAAAGTTTCCAATAGTCACATTAAAACATAGGCCTAACTAACTATCTATGATTGTAATTAGTTATTCATATTCAATTAAAAAGGTTGAAATTGAATATCAACCCCGATAATTAAATATAAACCCCCATATCTTCATATGTAGGAACCATCAATTAAATTTTCAGTAGTCGCATCATAACATGGACCTTATGGTTGTAATTATAAGCTAGTTCAAAATTGAGTGTCAAACCCCATAACTTATGTAGGAATCATTAATCACACAAGTAGTGAATTGTCCATAAATATGCCTAAGAGGATGTCTAAGGGCTCAATCCACTCAATACCAACCAAATATCATAGATAAGATTAAGGTTTAGGCTCTTCAACATGATTAACGCCTCGCTTTCGCTATCTTACATAATAAATGGAAATAAGTATGGGCACTCCAACAAAAACAAGAAGGTCAGGGCATATGTTGTATCCAACCTCTATGTGTGGGAGGGTTATTTGTTTCCTCCACTGGCATCTATTTGATTTGGAAGAAATCCCACAATTCCTCCCCTTATGAAATGGACTAATAAGAGGAATAAATGGGCCTCATAATCACTTATGTAAGCTCAAATAAAAGATTGGACGAAGGGACTTTTCGATCTTGGCTAATGTAGCATAAAACTAGATAAACCTACCCTTGTGCAATGAACACTTCGAGAGGAAAATTGGGCATCATGATGCCAAGGAAACTCAAGAATAGTGAATGGAAGCAAGAGGCTTCTCAAAATTTGGGACAACATTAGAAACATAACCTTAGAAATGTAACATCAACACAAGAAACATTATGGAAATAAAAGGAGGAGGAATTCATTATATATTTTCATCGAGGTAGAATGGAGGGAAGTGGAGCTTTGGATCAAATATCAACCCATGCCTCACCCACCTGTTCACATTCAACTCAAGGATAGCCTTATGATTGCAATTCAATGAGGAGTTTTGTATGGTATGGGGTTTTCTTCACCAACCAAGCTCTCAAGAAACCATTCTATTCAATAATATATAGACTTACATAAATCACACGATTACATGCAACACATGGCTATCGAAGGAATATCGCATGGTCATGTGCTTAATAAGGAGGAATTTACATGATTTTTAATGGTCAAATTGAGGGTTGACATGGATTTTCATATGTAATTGTCCCAACATTGATGGTTTTGATTTTAATGGGTGTAGTTAATGTTGATCTATAATGTATTCATTGAAATTTCCTTAGGTTTTCTAAGTAAATAAAAGTAACGTGATAAAAAATCAAGTGAGACGTAGCACAACATCAAGCATATAAATTTATCAAGTGAAGAGTTGTGACTTCTCTAAGTTGTGTTATATGACATTTAACAAGCCTTTAGAGTCAAGGTGGATTCCTCTTGGCATTCTTGGGAAACATATTGTTGCAACAAAAGAAACTCACTACATTCCACTTGAAGCCCTTTTAGGCACAATATTGAATTGTTCTATTTGTTATTATGAGTTTCCTGTGTTGGTACACTTTGTAAAGATATAAAACAATATCTACTTAGAAAAGAGAATATCATCTATAGTGATCACAAGCCTCTTGAGTTCCATCCACATGCAAAACAAGAATGAGAATGCATGCCACATGAAGCGCATTACATATTTTGCAACAATTTAACAGTGTGATTAAGTACCAAATTGACTATGTTTACACAATTTCAACAATTTGATTTCAATGCTTTTAGAGAAGGTTACACACATTGCCTAAGGAACCCAACTACCTTACAAGAACGGATGATATATTCTTTAATTATCAAATCATTTCCATAAGCTCCATCATAATCATCGTAAGGCATAGTCGTCATCTTGTTAGGGTCAATCATTTGCCATTAGGGTATGTCAAATGTTGTTAGGGACACTTAAATTGCCTTAGAACAATTTAGGTGACATTAAGGTAATTTACCCCTTGTTATGATCAATTAAGATCCAAAAATTCCATGATTGCGGTCATTTAGGTGCCACCATGATAAATCAAGATCCAGAAGTATTATCACATGAATCATGATCATTGACATTGGCATCGTCTCCTTCGTAACCATCATCATCAACAACATACATGAGTACATCAACATCATCATCGTCATCATTTGCATCATCCTATATAATCATGATCATAGTCATTCATCTCAACCTCACTGTTATCATCATCATCAATATCCTTGTCACCATGCATCATCAGCTTGATCATCCTCATGGTTTTACGATGATTCAAGTTCCATTAGGGTCACTAAAATTTTGTTAGGGAGAATCAAATTCCATTAGGGTCATCTAGGGGATATTATGGTTAATTCGATGCCATTAGGGTGAATTATTTGCCATTAAGACCAATCAATATCAAATAGTGCTATAATCACCTGCATCATCATTATTGACATTAACACCATTGTTTTCATCAACATCATATTAAATATTATAGAAATCATCATTTCCATATTTATCACTGTCAATATGCATCATCAACAACATTAGTATGTCATTAGGCACACTCTAATGTCATTAGGGACTGTATGATTCTTTAAGACGGCCTGTTAAAAATTTGAATAGTATTTTGATGGGTAAAATGCCTCATGATGGGCATCATTATTGACATTAACACCATTGTTTTCATCAACATCCTATTAAATATTATAGAAATCATCATTTCCATATTTATCACTGTCGATATGCATCATCAACAACATTAGTATGTCGTTAGGCACACCCTAATGTCATTAGGGACTGTATGATTCTTTAAGACGGTCTGTAAAAAATTTGAATAGTATTTTGATGGGTAAAATGCCTCATGACGGGCATATGCCCGTCAAATTCCAACCCTACACGGGAGTCGATTACAATGCCCTGGTCATATGGGGTATGATCCTGAGCACTTATTGTGATTCTTAGAAAGGGTTTAAGTGGGTTTATTGTTCGAGCAAAAAAAAATTTCTATGTTGATAGCGTAAATATGAGTTTCAATGGGCTAAAAATGGTACCACTAAATTTACATTTGGATTAATTTGTGATTCCATTAGTTACTTATTTTTACTAAACCTATGCTTACATTACTTAGGTGGTACTTTGATTCACTAAATTAATTGTATAGTATTGTATTTGTGTTGATTAGTTTGTGATTAGTGTATTCTTCAAATGGGGTGATAATATTCATCAAATAATCAAGTGTAATGGTGTTGGACAAAATATTAAATGTTAATAATGCGATGAAATACTTTATATCAAGAAGGTGAGGATGAAGGTTACTTGTACATGGCCACGTTAGACAAATTCTAAAATGCTAATAATGTGATGAAAGAATTTGTATTACGAAAGCGATGATGAAAATTACCTACATATGGCATAAAATGAGTTTAAAATAACTATAAATTGTATCTACTAAGTTTATATGATTTACTTGTGATTTTATGGGTTATCTGTTTTTTGGAAAATCCAGGCTCATATCAACGGACAATGCTTTGAAAATATCAATTAATTGTATTGTATTATTTAATTATAATTAGTATAATTTTGAAATGGGAAAAGCAATGCTATGAAGATCTATAGTTTACCATGAAAACCTTTTAACAAAACTTCTCTTTCCCACATATTGCAAATCACGAACACCGATTTCCATTATGGAAAGAAACATAATACTCTTAATCCAATGTTTAAATAGAGTATATGTTAGGATATATATTATTTGATTTTTCGCAGATTGATGATGCATATTATGAAATATATACACTCTTAACTTCAAAGTCTAACGAATGACTAAGAAGAATGTTGATGGGGATAAAAACTACAATCTAATGTGACCCATGAGAATTTAAGGTTGAACAAGAGAAAGAGGATGAGGATATAAAAGAAACCATGATCTCTCTATACTCTTACATGCACTAAAACAACCAACCAAGATTCCACTATTTCCTAACAATAGAAAAACCTACTATTAGTTCACCAAAGTCTATCTACTTCAAAACATGAATAAATGAAGTATATTTTGTAGTGGGAATATAAAAATGAAATATTTGCACTAACATAATTGAGAGAAACATTATAAAGGCATGGAAGTATATCACCTCAATCGCATTTAATGTGGTCTTTTATCTGCTTTCCTCGGGGGTCCTTACTCACTTTGGACTTACTTCAATCCAACAACATTCTTGCATGTATTCATTATTGAATCTTCATTCTAGTAGCAGGACCATGATATGTTGATGATATTAGGAAAATGTTTTGGTTGCATAATATTATGATACAAGCCAATGGGTTACCTTGAGTGGTTGAGTACTATGAATTGCAAGTAATAGGTCATGAACTCAAGTCCCTGGGATAGTTACCTCTATGAATATTTTAGACCTCACTTGAAATGTCCATGTTGGGTTAGGGTGCCAAAATCAAGAGATAAATGAGAATCAAGATGGTGTAAATCAATTGGATGATATGGAGTTAGAAGAAGGTGAATACAAAGATGATTATAATACCACTTTAGCGGGATGGTGTAGAAAGAATGATCCAGATGGCGATTAGTGTTCACCCACCTATTCCACTGGCTCAAAACAATTGTCCATTATGGTAGTTTCCTAGTTATTTTTCTGCGTTTTTTTGGGTCCCAAAATTCTGGAGCTGTTTTGAGGCCCTAAACAGCGATTTTTTGGCATATTTTCCCAAGAAAATATGAGTCTGTTTCGAACTCAATAATTTTTGTTATTGAATGTAAATATCGGATAGATATTTCCAACAAGCAACCGAGCGCCCATATCGGAGATGGTATGCAAACGTTATGACCCCAAGAAGTTGTCTATTTAACTTACCACCTTGGGGCCGCAAACTTTATGACGGTTCATCTTCTAGGGTTATGTTTTGGACTTTTTGGGTTCTCGCCCTCACTCTTACTATAAATAGGCCCCTTTGGCCTCATGTTGTATTCAAATTTGCATAGATGAAAATGATGTTGATGTAGCATATGACATTTTCATCATCATCATCAATGTCATATGCTACATCAACATCATTTTCATCATCATCCTTGTTAAGTCAAGTCCTTGGGATAGTTACCTCTATGAATATTTTAGACCTCACTCGATGTCCATGTCGCTATTATGGTCAATTCAATGCATTATGGTGAATTATGTTTCCATTAGGACCAATCAATATCAAATAGTGCTATAATCACCTGATCATCATTGTCATCAACATCCTACTAAATATTGTAGAAATCATCATTGTCATATTTAGCATTGTTAATATATATCATCATTATCAACAACATGTCATTAAGTGCACTCTAATGTCATTAGGGACCATAGGATTCCATTAGGGTTATTTACGATTTATTTACGATTAATTAGGGTCTATTAGTTTCCAAAATGGCCAATTAGGTGCTACTTATGTCAACGTGCCTGGCACTATCCCTGACGCGGGATTGGATTTTTCCTAACACTTTTTCTAGCACAATTCCTTTCGAACTTCCTAGTGAAATTCTTGGTGCTATGTCTAGCTCTATACCTGATGCTAGGCAGGGATGATTTTAAGGAACCATACTTTAAAAAAAGTGTATAAATGTTGGAAAACATTACCGATTCTTAAAATGTCAACTATAAAATGATTGGCGATATTTTTCAAAAAATATTTTAATTTCCAAGGATTTTATATCGTTTATATAATAATTTGGCAATTTTTAGGGTGAAANACATCAAAAGTGGGTGAAATAGGGCTTCAAAAATGCAAAATGGAGAATCTTTTTTGGGAGAAAAACATGGAAAAATATCTCACTAAGATCAAATTCGCCCCTGAAATTATCCCTGATGATAGGCTTGGCCCTTTTCCTGGGAGAATTCTTGGTGCAATACCTTTCGAACTTCATGTCGCAATTCATAATGTTGTGTCTAGCTCTATACCTGGCACTATGCCTGGTGCAATTCCTAACACAATTCCTTCTGTAATTCCAGGCTATTTTCCTAGCACAAATTTTGGCATTAATCCTAGCGTTATATCTAATGCTATGTTGGACATTTTTTTGAGCACAATTCTTGGCTCTAAACCTAGCAGAACTCGTTTAAAGAATTTTGGCGTTATATCTAGCTCTATACTTTGTGTTATGTTGTATGTTTTCTAGGCGTAATTGTTAACTTTATTCCTAGCTCTATACCTAGTGCTATGCTTGGTCCTTTTCCTAGGGAAATTCCTAGCTCAATACCTTCTGAAATTCCTATCATAATTCCTCATGTTGTGTTTAGCTCTATACCTAGCACTATGCCTGGTCCAATTCCTATCACAATTCCTTCTGAAATTTCTTATTGTTTTCCTAGCACAAGTTTTGGTGCTAATGTTCACACTATATCTGATGTTATGTCGAATGTTTTCCGAACACAATTCCTAGCTCTAAACCTAGTGCAATTTCTAGCGCAATTCTTTTTTAAATTTCTAGCATTTTTCCAAGCTTTATACCTGGCACTATGTTGGATGTTTTCTAGGCGCAATTCCTGGCTCTATACTTGGTGCCAGTGTTGGAATTTCACTAGAATATTACCTGTCAAACAAATTTTTTTTGATGTTTTTGGGTTTCATATCACCCTTCACTATACGTTTTACTTAAATATGTACCTGTGAGTAATAATGTTTTACTTAACTATTTACTTGTCAGTAATAATGTTTTACTTAAATATGTCCCTGTTAGTAATAACGTTTTAGTGCATTGGCAGTATTCCATTGAATATTTCTTGAGATACTTAGATAAGAATACCTCAGTCCACAAACTTGGTCTAAACAACCCACACCAAAGACTCTTAAGGTAGAGAGCATGATTGAACCACTGTAGGCTCTTTATTCCCCATCATCCAAACACCTTAGGTAAGCAAATCTTCTCCCATTTGACCAATTGAAATTCACTTTTACCCCCCATCATGACCAAAGAAAGTTCACCATATTTTTTTAGATTATGGGATAGACACAGGGATTTACTTTTACCCCCCATCATGACCAAAGAAAGTTCATCATATTTTTTTCTGATAGATTATGGGATAGACACAGGGATCCTAACCATAGACATCCAATAAACAAGGATACTTTCTAGGATGGATTTGACTAAGATTAATCTACAGCCCTAGGATAACCATTTAAAATACCAGCAATTGATCCTCTTCTCCACTTTTTAAAGGAGCCAAAGCTAGTCTTTTGTATAACAACTGTTTGGATTTATGAAATAGCCTAAGTACTTAAAATATTTATCAGTGCTAGTCTTTTGTATAACAACTGTTTGGATTTATGAAATAGCCTAAGTACTTAAAATATTTATTAGTTTTATCAATTTGAATAGTGAAGAGGCCTAGGATTTTGTCTAAGTCTTATTTCTCAACTTCATTACAATGGATGCATAATTTTAAAACAATGACCTCCACCCCATATGCCAA
>LPNX011094084.1:743512-846248 GCA_001517045.1 Pseudotsuga menziesii
CTTACAGCTAGAACCTTCACAAAAATTATAACCACTTACACAACATACGTGGATCACTACTTGGTGAAAGAGTAAACACTTGGTATTGGCTGGTAACTATAGTATGGGCTGGAAAAAATTTAAAACACCCTTTCACTGTACAAACATTCTATAATGTGTATTTTCTTCAGACAGTTTGTCTAGAATAAAGAACTTCAACAATGCTTACCAATTTTAGAAACCTCAAGAGAAAGATCCTCCATATATATACTGAAAGTAATGTAGCTTTAAAACACATTCACTACAATAATATTTGGCAAAATAAGGCCTGATATAATTTATTTCAGACCTGGAATCTTGACAAAAATGATAACCACTTACAAAGAAAACAAGGATCACTGGTTGGTGAAAGGGTGAGCATTGGGTATTGGCTGGTAACTATAGTATGGCAAGGAAAACCACCCTTTCACTATACAGGCCTCCTATAATGTGTATGTGTAGATGTATTAAGGGTTTCATTCTTCTTTTTATCAATAGATATGGCTAAGGATAAGACCTTCCCATAACCAAAATTAATGTTACTCCCACCTTGGTATATTGTCCTTTTTCCTATAACTGAAAGTCAATGTTGTAAGGCTGCTATAGGATCCCCCTCACTGTTGTAGCATATAGTTCAGAACTTCAAGTACTGCTGAAAAGAGCCTGTTGTAGCTCCAAAAAGTTTCCTAGCTTGCTGTAGATTACTGTTTATACGGAGGAAACATGACAAAAATTAAATAGCAGTCTTATTACGTAAGACTAACTCATCAAAACTGTTGCAATACATGCCCAGGAGTGCATCAAGTGCCCGAGTTAATTTCTCCTATCTTTTGAACTACACCAAATATCATAAACGCGTTGCCAGTCCACCTCTAATATGTCAGGCCCTGTTAATGAAACACACATTAATGCATCAAGCGTGTTAATTGACAACCTTGTTCTCCTTATATATTTGATTACATTTTGTTTTGAAAACCCTCATTCACATGCAACAGTGCTTGCCGGAATGACAAGGATTGCTTGCCATAATTTTAACATATTTGGATACCTAGAGTGCCAATCTTTTATTTGAGAAAATAACTTCCATGCATCTTTCATAGGGAATCTTTCTCCATTTAAATGAAGAACATCAATAAATTCATACAATTCTGTTTTGCAAGCTGCAATGTCAAAAAACGGTACATTATCACCTTCATTGCATAGTTTGTGTTGCAAATGCAAAAACAGTCTTTCAAGCCATTGTTTTGCATTAGTTTCTCTCACATATAAATCTGATGGATAGTGGAAAGGGCTAAACAATCTTGCTGCATTAAATAGATGAAGATCCATGAATCTTGAATTGAAGCTCTCTATCAATACTTGGACATAATTCCTTGTAAGTTGTATGCAACTATCAAGAGAGCCATCGATACGTGTTGCCATCAGTTGTGACATGTGCTCATACGGGATTGGAATATACAACAAATCATGTCTGTGTGTAATCCCCTCTTTGTCAATATTTTCAAGGAATCCATCTCTGGAGTCTTCTAAGAATTTACTAAGATACGTTGCACCATCTACAAAAGAATCTGGCCTACAAAAATACCTCTTAAGAGTATTTAATGTATGATCAATAATTATTCCAAGCGTGGTGACATCTATGTTATCTTCTTGGAATTTTCTGTTTATTTTGTTCAACTCTATCAAAACATCAGCAAGCATATTTAGACAGAATTGAACTGAGAAAATCCTTGCCTTGTGATACCATGAATTTTTTCTTTCTTTTTTCCACATGCTCAAAATCGCAGGCATCAATGTAACAAGCCTTTCAACTACCTATCCCCTAGATAACCATCGAACCCCATGGATTTGAAGAACTTGCAAGGATTCCAATTCCATTACTTCTAGTAAAGAAATGAGTTCATTATTTCTCTTTGTTGAATTTCCTACCCATGAATACACCTTATTTGCAAGTTTTTCGACAAACAAGAATTCCGGTATCTTTTTTGAAGCATCTGATGCTGCAAGTGCCTCGCGATGTGCAATGCAATGAGTACCAATCAAATTTGGCAAATCATTCTTTAAAAATGTGACAAATCCATTTTCACTCCCTAGCATAGATGAAGCACCATCAGTAGAAACTGCTATTAAATTTTCATTTTGCAATTTCCTTGTTTCTTTTAGATTGATAAATGTATCATAAATGGTTTTTCCTTTTCCATCAGGGACAATGATAAGTTTCATAAACTGTGATATTGGAGGCCCTAATCCTGCTGAGTCCAAGTAAGTAGAATAAACAACAAGATGTTGTTCCAAACTGTTATCTATGCTTTCATCCAACATTATAGAAAAAAAAGGACTGTCCAACATTTTTTCAGATTGCATCTCTTCAAGGTAATTTGAGATACACTCAATAAATTCTGTGGTAGCCTTCCTATTAAAATAGGAACAATAATCTACTTGATTAGGGATGTTTGGAGTCTGCAAGTGCATCTGAAGTTGACAAAGATCTTCATAAGTAGCAATTGCAATATCCTTTTTTGCAATAAAATATGCTAATTTCATTGTGGTTATCACCTTGTCCTTGTTGGCATCATTCATACGCATAATGTGTTCTGGAATGGACTTTGTCAATTTTTGAGTTTCATACAATTTTTTTTGAACTGATGTTTGATGAATAAATGATTTTGAATGAGTTGCCATAGCATCATACTGAATTGTCTTGCATCCAGTGCCAATACCCCATGGACCTTGAGCTTTGTATTTCTCATAGAGCTTGCATTTCATGTGAGTAAGGCCATCGACAACATTGATTGCATAGACCCAGGGGTGTTTGATCTTCCAATCTTCTCGAAATTCATGTTTCCATGAGGTCTTCCTTTTCCTCTCACTACTACAACCACCCTCTTCATGACCAAACATTTCTAAATCATCAACAAGGTCTACATATACGTCTTCATTAGTTTCATCATTCAAGTCAGGTATATCATTCAGGTCAGGTATATCATTCAGGTTAGGGATAGATGGAATATCATCAGCATTGGAGGATTGTGGCATTATAGAACAGCCATAAAATTTGTCCAAAGTCGATTGCCCCTTCTTTTTTGGAGGCATTTCTAGTGAAACTATATACCTATAAACAATAACAATAACAATAAAAACAATAAAAAAACATGTTTTAAGCAAGGGTAAAAGGGATAAACCACAATGAAAATTCCACAGTAATATTGTTATTGATATAATTTACTGTAATAGCAAAGAAAAAACAATCATTTTACTTCACATGGAATATTTAATCTAAAATGACAATGGAAAAAACATAGAAACAACTAGTACCCATCAAAATTAATGATAAATTATACATGTTTGAACATAATTTTTTAAACAAAGATAATATGTACATACAAACAAACTTGAAATATTGTTACAACTTTTGGCATTTTCTCGTTTTATTAAATGACCGAAGTCTTTGGTAAAACGTCAAAATGACGGTTTAATTTTTCATGAAAATGTCATTATGACTCTAAAACAGTGTTGTCCAATGTCCACCTCGCAGGGCTGGAATGGTGACACGGTGCACCATCCACATGATTTTTTATTCAAATAATAAATGTCATGGGCCATCGGTTAATGGCAGACTGGCAGATCAGAGTTGGAATTTGACCGACATTTGCCTGTTTTTGGTCATTTTTCCCGTCAAATACGAGTTAAAATATTTCAAGACCGTTTTATTAAACGACCGGAAATTGGAATATTTCATAAACCGACAATTTGACGGTTTAAGTTTAAACCAAAACGTCATTACGATCCTAATAGGCTGTTGACAGTTTAATTTTCCACCAAAACGTCACTAAGCCCTTAAACAGGTGGCAGGGCTGGAGCCTGGAATGGTGACACGGTGCACCATCCACGTGATTCATGAATAATCAATTTTTATGGGCATCGAACGGTTTCAGACCATCGGTTAATGGCACTGGACGGACGCCGCTCGGCATTCAATGGCAGGGTAATACTTCTGATGTATGTTCATTGTTTTTCAGTTTCCTCAAGCTAGAACTTGATTAAAGTCTAGTTGCACTTGTTCCATCTTAGTGTCAAATCTGATAGCTTAACATGTCAACAAGATTCTAACTGCTACAAACTGAAATTCTAAACAATCCAATCACTTCTGGCTTAGCATGTCCACAAGGTATTAAAGATAAAGCAATAAAAATAAGGGAATGTATGATGGCATTTCAAATACATCATTCCAAAATACAATAATACAAAAACCAGTAAAACCACCCCATACTATCACATTAGATTGCATCCAAAGTTATATCTCTGCTAGGAGGAGATAAGAATTCATAAAGAAAATGTGAATGTTATCGGTGAATCCCTGTTCAAGTGATCAAAATCTCGAGAATAAGGAGAGATTATGAAAAAAAACTATATTCCACTTGCAAAGATTGAAATTGGAGCTCCATAAAAAGTCCAACTAATAATGTAGCTTTATAAGTTTTGCAGTTTAGTAAAAAATCCATTAGAAAGGGCAGTACACAATGAGATTTGTATTTGCAATTCATGGTTGGTGTTCATCAATCACCAATATTTATGCCAATGGGGTTTCCATTCAGTAGTGAAGATGGCAATATATTAGGCCACCCATCAAGGTCAATTCCCCTAAAGATATAAGTAATAAGGATCTGGTGCAATTCCTTGGTTATTTTGAATCTTGACAAAAGAATGAAACCCTGTCACAACAACTTAGTAGAACATAAGTGATTATGTTCATTAGTTTTCTTCTCAAGGGCCTGCTTTTCCTGTTAATGTTTATTTTTATTTTTAATGTAGAGATTACATGTGCATTGACCTGTGACCTGTCACAACCAGAGTTAGTGGTGATGTTTATCCTGTAAGGCGAGGGCCCCAACGTCCACCATTTCTGCTTTGTAACTCCAAGGCTGAGCATGGTAGCAGAAGAATGTTTGGACAGTATTCACAGTGAATTGCTCAAAAGAGAGTCTGAATTCAAGTTTATCACTCGTGGAGACTTCTATTTGAGCATTTTATGTGGAGGGATGGCGCCAGTCCACTGTTATATAATCTATTGTTTTTCAATGTACAGTCTAGAATTCCATACAAATAATTTGTGTTTCACGTTTATACTCAACAACATTACACTTTTGAATCCATAGATATCTCAATAGAGAAACAAGATTTGGTGAATTTATTTGTTTACATGCAGTTGCTGGTTCCTAACAAATTTTTTTAATAGAATGAGCATAGTAAACATAGCAAACACATAATTTCAGAGAGCTCGTGAAGAAAAACAACAGTTGGGGTGAGAGAGGCTCAAACTCTCGACCTCAGGATATCTCAATGAAGCTATGAGACCTATAGCAGCATCATACGCCCATGTGGCATACCAAGATACTGACAAAGGCTGGCATAACTCCTTTAGGCTTTAGCTCTTGCTGCTGCTACAATCTAATGTGCATGCCCTTTCAGATTTAAGGCGAGGGCCCCAGCGTCTCACTCAGTCTTTCAGATTTATATCGATACTATTAATTCATTGAAATAAGCCTGAGCTTATCAAACTTACTATTGTTAATTTCTCTTAATTCCTTAATGTTTGAATTTGCAGAGGAAATTGAAGAAATACATAATAGCACTGACATCGAATGCGTTGTTTCCATCATTCAAGTTAGTTCCATTATCGATCTCAGTACGGGACTGAAGAACAACGATGATGAGTTTCTTGGATATCCAGTGATTGGGTATCATTGATCAGAATAACATGCAGGCTACTGGATCCTGTCTTAGTAGCCCTGAGGACGGATTGCAAGACAGCGTGCCCATGGGATCCTAGAATTAAAGGCTTATTCTTCTTTCAAAATGGAATCAGTATCAGTGTGTCCAAAATCGGGGGACATGATTCCGAGCAAAAACCCATCATCATTTTTGGGTTGCTGAATTCAGCTCAGGACTAGGAGCCTCCAACTTCTTCATGAATATGCCTCATAATATTGAATTATTTCCATCAAATCAACAATGATTTGTTCTTCTTTTTTGGTACCATCCCTCTTATGTATTTATTAACTTATCAAGTATTTATTCAACTAGTCTAGTTCTAGAAAATTTCTTGAAGGAACAAATCCTTCTCCCTTGTCAATGCTGTGTTTTATGGTCTTGTTGGACTCTCCTATCTCACCTTTCATCTCAGATTTCTTACTGAAATTCTACGGTCGTGCTGGGCTAATGAATCTTATAAGCGCTGGCCCGGAAGATCTAAGGCCTGGTAATTCATTATATCTTTGTATAGAGCCATTTAAATCCTTTCATCTGCATCTCAAACCTAGTTTTAGATAGGTTTGTAGTTGAGATTATATTCAATGGCTTTTTTATGTTAAGAATACAGTTCGCTTCTATCTGTAATGAATCCTTACAGGTTTTTTTTTCCTTTTGGTACAGCCATATTTAGGTCTCTATTATACGAAGCTTGTGGTAGGATGGTAAATCCAATTTTTGGCTCTGTGGGTTTACTCTATTCTGGGAATTGGCAACTTTGCCAGGCAGCGGTAGAAAGCATTCTGAAAGGTTGCCCTATTCATCCCATAATAGTGGACTCTTCAGGAATTCAAATGCCAACAGAACGTTGCAACACAAATCCATTAGTTCGTTCTACATTGATGGAAAAAATCACCAACGAGCTCCACAAAGTAAAGACCAAAGGCCGATTCAAGTGCAGAAAAGGCACAGCCAAAGATTTGTCGCTGAACAATTCTGATGCAGAGGATCTGGTAGCTTCTTAGTTCTTTAATCTAAGAGGGCGCAGGTGTTATCCTGGCGAATTCCAGGCAACATCAACAATGGACGGGACTACGAACAATCTTGTTTCTAGCGATTCGAGTAGTGAATCGCTTGAGCATTTTGATGATCCAAGAAATCACAAAGAAGCAGAGATCGAGGGCAATATATCTAAGGGCATGAATTTGGGCATTGTCAATGGGAACTCTTTTAATGATCAAAACGATCACAAGACTATCAAGGAATCAGTTTTTGAGATCTCACACCCACAAGCACGCACAAATGCAGTAAGAAATATGAGCATATTCACCATCTGTGTAGAAGTCTCCAATGCTTTCATGAATACAAATGCAAAACCCACCTAAAATTTCCACCTGTATATACATCATTGAGGGAAGAAAAAACGTATATTCCACAGTGAAAGCTATAATGTAAATGCCATAGTGAAATCTATTTCTTTGAATAAATACAGAAAACAATGTAGAAAATTTTATAAAGTATACTCATTTTACCTATCTATGGAAGGAGCTTTCAAGAGATCGAATATAAATTCGTGTTGATGAATCGATATTCTTGATCAAAACCTCTAATTCTGGTTGCACCCGAGATTGATTCAGAAAAATGTTGAAGAATTGGACCTCTAAAAACTCCCATAAACCATGTGAACTCCTAGGATTGGCGTAGGATACCATGGGACCCATGGGGTAGTGAAACACAATTTTGAAATGTATTCCTCTAAATATTCTTTCCAGGTTCAAACCCACCAACAAATCATGACTTCCAGGTCTCACGAATTCACTAAAAAGAGGTATCCGAATGAAATTTTGGTCACGAGTTTAGGGTTTATTGAAAAATGAAAATGTTGTTGGCGAGTTCCATATTTATTCAATAAACAAAGGATTATGTGCTCTATGGGTCTCTGAATTGAGGTAGAAAAATCAGACATGCCATGCATTGGGGCATTTATTTCGTCTGCACATTGAATCGATTCAAGATGGAAATAGAATGTACTTGAAATTGAATCTCCCAGTCCCTGGTTAAACAATTATTGAGAGAAAGCAATGATCTCAGGCTTCAGCCGCGTTCTCTAATCCCATGAATCGAACCCTTGTGGCCTGCCTCTTGTTCCTTGCTCATTCCTTGCTCTGCCCACTGGCCCAGTGCCTAGTGCAGATTCCAATTTCCCACTGACCCAGTGCCGAATCCGATTTCCGAATGGAGTCTGAACTCTCGAGTCTGGACTTTGGACAATGCAACATTGAAACAGTCCGAACAGGACCCCGACGGTCGACCCTCATTCCTGAAGGCTGAATCCTCAATATTACAGCATTCAATGGCATTATGGCACACTACCTACTAGGCTACCAGTCCGTGGCTTCAGCCTTCCAGTTCCAAGTTCCGCCCGGCGTCCAGTGCCATTAACCGATGGTCCGAATTCGACACGAATTCGAAACCCTGTCCATTGTCCAATGCCCCCATGCGGCGAGGCAACTGCAGTATGCGAGTCATGCGAAGCGGGAGCGGCATGCCCATAAAAATTGATTAATATATTAATTGAATCACGTGGATGGTGCACCCATGTCACCATCCCAGGCTCCAACCCTGCCACGGTGCCCACTGCCCACTGCCACTTGTTTAAGGGCCTAATGATGTTTTGGCCAAAAATTAAACTGTCAACACAGCAGTTAATATCGTAATGACATTTTGGGTTAATCTTCAACCGTCAGATTGCCGGTTTATGAAAAACGCTGGCCGTCCAATAAAACGGTTTTGAAATTTTTTTACCCGTATTTGACGGGAAAAATCACCAAAAACAGGCAAATTCCCGTCAAATTCCAACTCTGCTTGGCGCTATGTGAGATTTTTTTCCTAGAGAAATTCATGGTGCAATACTGTTCGCTAACCTTGGCTCAATATATGGTGCTATGCTTGGTGTTATTCTTGACATTTTTTTGGAGGCTATTTTGGGAGTTATATGTGATACTATTTTGGACTTTATTTTGGATGCTAAATTTCTGACATTGTTCGAGACACTATACCTGGCTCTATACATGGCACTATGTTGGATGTTTTCTAGTTGTAATTCCTGGCTCTATACTTGGCACAGTGTCATATGTTTTTCCTAGCGACATTCATGGCGCAATTCCTAGCGCTAACCTTGGATCATTATATGGTGCTAAGCTTGGTGCTATTCTAGACGATATTTTGGAGGCTATTATGGGCATTATATGGGATGTTATTTTGGACTCTAATAGGGAAGCTAATTGTCTCTACTAATTATCATCCAAAATAGTGTTAAATTTTAAAAAGGGACGCTAATAACGCCATTAAAAGCGCCATCCCGTGGAAAAGTGTCCACTTTGTCCAAAAAATGATGAAAAATACACTAGATGTGATAGTGGACGCTAAAAAGGAAGCTAAAAGAGATGCTAATCACAGGGGTTTTTTGTAGTGAAGGAACTATACCACTACTAAGAGGGAAGGAATTTATATGGTATATGCTCTCTAGATGTTTCAACATTATTTTCTAGGAGCACATTTCAAGATGTATACGGACCATTCTGCGTTGAAATATTTGGTTAATAATCCAATGTTGGGGGAGGGGTATTTGTCGATGGATTCTCCTATTTCAAGAAACCTATAGTATGAAAAGGATAATCCACACTGATATAAGGACAATAGCATTGAGTTTTACCTACATGTTGATGCACTGAGGCATCGCGTTAACCCTAGTTTTACCTTGGACAAGACAAACCTTGTCGGCCATCTCAAGTGAAAGTGACGATTCCTATATTAATACACCATTGAAAGAGGTACAATCTCTAGGCATCACTTTGTCCTGAAGATTAACCACACTTGGTTCGAAACGTCGACAACAAATCTTCTCACCGCAGATTCTCCATTAGATGCCATCAAGCAAGGATTGTTGTGGAGACTATCCAGGAGTCCTATAATATTATCATATTTTCTTCTGGGGATCACCACATCTATCTACAGCCATGACAAGACCCTAAGAACCAATTATTGGCAACTGAGTTTCGACTAACTAAGGAATACATTGAGACAATCATTTGAGACTGGACTGAAGAGTGGAGGTGACCTGTCACAGATGATCAATTATCTATTGAGACTAAACCACGACAGAATGAAACCTCAATAAATCAGGGAGGAGATCAACAAGGAGAATAAATCCCATGCATGTCTCCCTATTAAGGTAAATAAGAGTCTATCATGACCCTTACAGATCTAGATTTGGGTGATAAGCACAAAAAATCTAAAGAATTGAAGAGGATCCATACAAAGCAGAAGGCTGATAAAACATATAAAAATTTTGGCCTTACCAATGATGACTACAACCTCATTTATAATCAAATAGAAGAAGTTGGCAATGGGACTTGTAAGAGGAATGATGAGAGGAATACCGACTTGGTAGGAGGCATTACAAAATTATTGTAGACACTCTGTGTCATGGTAAAAGAAGTTAGAGTAGTGGTTGCATGGGAATCGTTCCATACCGATTCGCAAGAAGAAGTGAATCCTTCCGAGGATCGATCTCTCGAGGTACTAGCACCACAATAACACAGAAGATTTCAAGTGTCTCCTAAGGCACTTGATTTTGGCATGCCGAAGCATAATGCCATGATCAAATACATTGGTCGTGTAAGGGTTGATTTTTCTATAATTCCTATGTAATTTGGAGACAAACAACTAAATTTTAGGTGGTGACCACTAGCAACAAATTAGCATTCTCTTATCACTCAACCAAATTAGTCAACTATCAATTAGTCATTAATTGCTTGAATTGCTCCATCATCTGGTACTATACATAGTCATTTATTTGGTCATTAATTGTCTCTATTTGGTCACTAATTGTTGCTATTTGGTAGTGCATTTAGTGTTTTATTGGTAGTACATTTAGTCGTTTATTTTATCCTTAGATGCCACCATTTTAGTAGTACAATTTCTAGTTTAATTAATCATTAATTGTTCTCATTTTGTAGTACATTTATTCATTTATTTGGTCGTTAATTTCTACCATTCATAGTAGTATATTTAGTAATTGATTTAGTTATTGTTTGTTACCATTTTGCTTGTATATTTAGTCATATGAGTAGTATTGTATTAATCTTAGTCTCTGATTTAGTAGTTTCATATTCTTTATATTTATTACTAATTTAGTAGTTATATATTCATTTTATTTTCTTTCATTGTCATTATTCAATACAAACTAATATGATGTGAATAATTTAAAATTATTCACATCATACAATATCGGTGATTATATGTTGATATAATGAAACACATTAAAAATTTAACATAGCATTTTATAAACAAATACATAGAATTTAAATAAAAAAAGATACATAGCATTTGAAAAAATATAAATGTACAATTTTAAGTTATAAGAACATTTTTTTTAAATTTCAGTATTCTTCCAAAGATTTAGAAAACACTTAAAAAAAGTGGCTAGATAACTTTATGCATATAAACAAACAAATTACACTTTGACAAAAAACAATATAAAGAAGGATATTTTTGTTATCATTATAACATATTATAATTACATTCTCTACCTTTAGCCAACATAACAATTTAGTTGAAAAGAATGATGTACATCTTTATTCATCCCAATGTTTGAAACCATGCAAGGACAACAATCTATGGAAGTTGTTGATACAAACTTGGAGAATAACAATGGACACTTAAATACATCAAGTAGTAGATGGGTAGTTACCAATAGAGTCCTGATCAATAATGTCTCTTGGGAATATCTCTTTGATCAATAATGCCTCTTGGGAATATCTCTTCAATATTGTATATGTTAGATTTATACAAACACATAGACACTAGAAGGGATCTCCAACTTGTAACCACCATCTATTTACTTCAAGTGGCCTCTTTGTTCAGTCAATGATATTGCCTATGTGGATAGTAAAAAAATTCCTCATTCCTCATTTTTCTTGCAACTTTTTCCAAATAAGCACAATTAGTTGAAATCACATACTAGCATCAAAAAATTTATGTAGAAACCTAGTAAGCTAGATGAAAGAGTATTATGGAGTGTCTTATAGTAATTTTTAATTCTATATATCAACACTTAGAATTCCTCTCAGTATTTGTATTCTTTTCCTTTTTTAAACACGGTTTCCAATATTTAATCTTAGCTTCATCTTCTGTATCTGGTTTCTCAGGGATGGAAACCTACCAAGTCATTTGCACTTCATCAATTAACCATGGTTGATGACACACACACATGGTTAAATATCTATTTTTTTTGTCTCAATTATCTAAAAAAATTGATATTATATGATGCAAAACATCACAATCCACTTAAAATCATGGAAAATACTAACCTTTCGAACGGTATATGGAAGTCCCTCTAACTCCATATTGGTGAGGAGATATGAAAGAAAGTGATCTGAGACTTGTATAAGTAAGTCAAGCACCTTCCCCATTTGATCATCTATCCAAGCAAGTATGGAGCTATGAAAAGTTGTGCAATTCCATGGAGAGGATGAAATTTCAGGGGTACTTGAAGATACTTTCTTGGGTTTTATTGAATATGTTTTTGAAGGAATCTTGAATATGTTTTGAAGGATGTGGAGGCACACTTTGTGAATAGGAAAATATGTTTTCTTCGTGATTATCTTATGTAGTGTTTCTTGTGATAGTGTGACAGTAGAGGAGAAATCAATCAAAATGTGCAGTAGAGTGCATAATGCAAAGTGTGTAGAGCAGAGAGTGGAGTACGTAGAGCACAGTGCGTTGTTGAGTGAGTGCATAAAGCAAAGTATGTAGAAGAGTGTATACAATAGAGTGTGTACAGTGAGTGCGCAAAGAAGAGTGCGATAGAGGATATCTATATATAGGAGGTAGGACGAGGTAGGGACAAAAGATTGGTATCTTACATAGGTTGGTTCATGGAAATTCAAGTGGGTTCCTAACTGTTCAAGTTGGTGCTTGTTGATATGAGTTGGTTTCTCATAAGAGGATTGGTGTCTTCACAATTTGGTTCCTATAAAACAATAAGTTAGTGCTTGCTGATATGAGTTGGTGCTCATAAGAGGATTGGTGCCATCATGGGTTAGTGCCTATAAAATAGCAAGTTGGTGCTTGCAAGGGATTGGTGTTCCTATCTTATTGGTGTAAAAAAAATCAATGAGTGGGCACTCACACTTTTTTTGGATATTAGTGTCTCCCAACATTATTTGTAACAAGAAGATTATCCATATATAAGATTTGTTTATATATTCTGCGCAGGCACTATTTGTGTTAAATTGCTTATGATACATGGTTTATATGTTAATGAAATATTACATGACATAATAAATGTTTGAAAGGATAATTAATGCATGATATTGATTCACCCTCTCCTCTAAGTATCACTTGGGGTGACTCCAACAATTGGTATCAGAGTAGGTTCTTGTTATCATGAAAAACACACACACCTACAATAATTTCATGATTCACATGATAAAGTGTCATCAACATACATCATGCACACAGCGAAAGACATCTTCACAAGTCCTAAAGAGCAGAATGATCCCAAGGAAGACTCAAAACAACAAAAAAACAAAACAACACTAGTTAAAATCTTGTTGCTATCCCTATAATGCAAGATTCTAGAAAAACACGTGTTCTCTAGTATATTCTCTTCTATTGCAATTCCTTAGTAATTTGTAAAATCAAAATTCGAGTCTTCATAGCAAAATATTTACCACGACATTACAAGATTTTATAATTTGATGAATGATTTTTCAAATTTTTACAATATTTTATAATTCAATGAAATATTCACCAAAATTTTACAATATCTTTAGTTTAGTGAAATATTCGCCATGATTTTACAAGATTCTATAATAGAATAAAATATTAGCCAAAAAATTATTTATACATATTTTATTATTAATACAATAGACTTCAATTTTTCCTATATATTAGGGAGATTCGCCCATTTATTACACATATAAATTTTAAGGGTGTTCTTAAAATTATACCCGATTCAAGTTCATATGCAACAAGTCCTATCCTAGCTAGGATCTCAAAAGGGCCATAATATCTTGCAACTAGTTTGGAACAGTTTCCCAAGTTCAAAGAGCTTTTCCTAGGTTTGACTTTCAAAAATACATGATCCCCCTCTTCAAACTATCTTTCAATCATGTTCTTATCTAAATAAATTATTTGTTTGTCTTAAGCTACTTTCGAATTCTACTTGATTTTAATCATCTGATCTTCCATGTCCTTCAAAATTTTAGCTACAATGATGATTCTATAAGTTGGATTGTCCCAACTGATAGGAGTATTGTACTTTCTCCCATACAATGCCTCAAAAGGACTCATCTTTAGAGAGGCATGGAATCCATTGTTATAAGAAACTAATACCAAGGGAAAATTATGCTCCCACTTGGATGGTTGATCCATCACAAACAT
Source organism: Pseudotsuga menziesii (assembly GCA_001517045.1). NCBI lineage: Eukaryota > Viridiplantae > Streptophyta > Pinopsida > Pinales > Pinaceae > Pseudotsuga > Pseudotsuga menziesii. Next base: position 757,730 of record LPNX011094084.1, read on the forward strand.
TCTCAACATATCCTCAATCACCTTATTGACTCTTTCTATTTGACCATCTGTCTACGGATGGTAAGTTGTACTCATGTTTATATATGTACCAAATCCTTGAAACAAACATTTCCAAAAGTTACTAGTAAATGTTGAATATTTGTTTGACACTATAGCTTTTGGAATTCCATGTAATCTAGCAACCTCTTTCATAAAGATGTATGCAACGTTAGTCATTGCATGAGTTGTTTTCACTAGAATAAAGTGAGCTATTTTAGTCAGTTTATCCACCACCATCATGATGGCATAATGTTGTGATATTGTCTTAGGAAACTTTGTGATTAATTTCATAGTCACCACATCCCACTTCCATGGGATGCAACAACCTAGTTGGATGTCGATGTTCTACCTTAACCTTCTGACATTCAATGCATCTAGCTATGTATTTTGCAACATCATTCTTCATTCCTCGCCAATAGTACTACTTCCCCATAGCTACCACTATCTTCTAATAACCCAAATTCCCAACATAAGTTACATCATGCATCTCCTTCAAAACCATATTCCTTATTTCTCATGAGTTTGGCACACAAACTATGTCCTTACTCAAGAGAATTCCATTCTCTTCCAACCTATACTAGTCAAACTTCTACAGTACTTTTTTCTACTGCAATCCATCTCTTACCTATAATTAATGCTCATCTATATCATAGGATTCAACGATCCTATCCTTCTAATCTAAGTTGCCTATATTGATAGTTTCCACATGCATCATATGCATCTTCCTATTGAGTACATCAACTACCTTATTCTCTTTTTCTTTGATGTTTTTGATATCAAAGTTATATTAACATAGAAATTTCATTCATCTTCTATGCCTTGAATTCAAGGTAGGTTGTTCAAATAAATACTTCAAACCATCATGATAATTTCTTGGTTCAAACTTCTTACTTATCAAGTAATGTCTTGACATTTTCAAGGCATGAATGATTGTTGCAAGATCCATATCATGAGTCACATAATTATGTTCATTTTCTTTCAACTTTATGGATTCATAACTAATTACATGTCCATTCTGGTTCAATACTTCAACGATGCCTTGCTTACATGCATTTATGCATAGTACATATATTTCATTAGATTCTAAAATATTCAAAATTAGTGCACTAGTGAGCATTCCCTTAAGTCTTTGAAAACCATCTTCACACATAGAAGTCCATTTGAACTTCACACCCTTCTTCTGCAAGGATGTAATGGGATGCTATAACTTTGAGAATCCTTCAATTAATCTCCAATAGTTCCCTGCTAACCCCATAAAATATCATATTTCTAATACATTCCTTATTGTTCGCCATTCCATAATAACTCTTATCTTCTTAGGATTCATTGAGATGCCTTATTCTAATATGATGTGCCTCAAGTAGTGAATTATACTCTGATAGAGTGAACACCTGCTTACCTTGGCATACAACTGATTCTCTTTAAGTACTTGCATTGAACCAACCTTAGATGCTCTTCATGTTCTTCTTCCATCTTGGAATGGATGAGGATGTCATCCAAGAATATAACCACCAACTTATCTAAGAAATTTCTGTAAATTCCATTCATCATACACATGAATGTTACGGGCGCATTTGTCAATCCAAAAGGTACCACCATAAACTCATAATTTCCATACCTTGTTTTGAATGTTGTCTTACTGATGTCTTCATTCTTGATTCTAACTTGGTGATACCTAGATCTCGTATCTATCTCTTAAAATACCTTGGATCCTCCTAACTAATCAAACAAGTCATCAATCCTTGGAAAGGGATACTTTTTTTTCTAATTATTTCTTTGTTCAATTGTTTGTTATCTATATAGGTTCTTAAATTTCCATCTTTCTTCTTCACAAACAATACAAGAGCTCCCTAAGGTGACACATAGGTCGTATGTAATATTTGTTCAATAACTCTTCTAACTACATTTTCAACTCTTTCAACTCTAGATTACTCATCCTCTAAGGTGCTTTAGATGAAGTCACGGTTCCTATAATCAAATCAATAGAGAAACCAATTTCTCTATTAGGAGGAATTCCTGGTAGTTCTTGAACTACATCTGCAAACTCTTGTAACACTGGATAGTCTTGCAAATATGGTTATTTTCCTTCTCTTTGATCTTTGACATGAGTTGCATACAACTGGAAACTCTTCTTGAAGCACTTCTTCAACTGTAGAGTTGTGATCTGTTATATTGGTCTCGGTATACCTCTGATTCTCATCGGATTTCCTTCTTCATCTGGGAAAGTAAAGGTTTTGCTTTGAAAATTAAGTATAAAATGATGTGCATCCAACCAATCCATACCAATCAACATATCATATGAACCCAAGGGTATGATAATCAGATATGCAAAATTATTCACACCATTCATGTCCAAAGGAAACTTCTTTACTCCTTCTGTGACCTATTTTTTGGTACTTGTAGCCAACTATACTAGGCTTATTGTCTTAAGATTACTTTTATTTAGATAACATGTTTCAACAACTTTAAGTGTAATATAACTATGGCTAGCTCCAAAATCAATCAAAATAGATATAGGTACATTAGCAATCTTACCTCTACCTTAATCAACTTGGAATCATGATCAACTTGCCTTCCATCCAAGGATGCATAAATTCTTGGAATACTTCCACCAACATCACCAACAATTGAGGCTTCTTGAATGTTGTGAATGATGATTTCCTTCAGTGGACACTTCTTGGAATAATGCTTCTCTTTACAGTTCCAACATTCAACATGTGGTGTTGATCTTTTTTCTAAAGGCTCTTCACCTCTGAATCTACTTTCCTCTAGTTGTCTCTGTTAATTACTATTTCTGAAAGCTAGAGGTTGGAATCCTTTCCTCCTCTGATATTTCTTGTCTTTATTCATACCTTTCCAATTCTTTTGGTAAGGATATTTGTTCTTATTCTGGACATACGGGTACCTTTCCTTCCATTCAATGTCTTCAAAAGCCTTTAGTCTATGATACTAGATTTTGTCCTTGTAGGATTTGGGTAAACCACTTAGGAACCTCTAAATTTTAACCTTCTCATCTTTTACGAAGTCCAGATAATTTAAAGGTTCTAGGAACCTTTTCTCATAGGATTCTATGGTCATACTTCCCAATTTAAGTTCAAATAACTCCTACATATTCTTGTCATAATAATGCTCTGAGGGGTATTCCTTTTCAAACTACTTCTTAAACTTTTTCGATGAGATTCGATCTTCATCAATATCCATCAGCTTGACTAGTTGATCTCACCAAATTGATGCCTTACCCTGCAGATGGTAGATGGCTACTATTGTTTCCAAGTTTGATGAATATTGATGCAACTAGAAAAAAAAATTGAGACCCAACAACCAATATTTAGCATCTTCTCCTTTCCTTTCTTCCCCATCAAAGGTTGGAAGCTTGGTCCTTCTTAGCTATCCCACCAGTCCATTCTAGGTGAATCTTCTCTTCTTGTGTCTAACTAGGGATATTTCAGGGTTTCTTTCTGAGCTTATTGATGAATATCTCTTCTTATTCACTAGAGAGGGCATATGATGAGATTTTCTTGGATAAGATTTGGATCTGCCATCCTTTCTTCTTAGTTCATGATGTCTTACTTCTGAATTGTTTCTTGGAGCTGATCTTCGGTTTTCTCACAATTGTTCCAGACCTTGTAGGATTTGTCTTTGGGTACGAATGATTCATCCATTGTCATTAATCCTATAGGTTCTCACTTCCATCTTCAAACTTATGTTCGAGTTCTCCATATCCAAGGTTTCAATGCTTCTTTTGGGTGTTTTTGTTGTACTTCTTCCTCTTATAGGACTTAACTCAGTAAATTCTTCTTTAGGGATAAAAGGTATCTATCCTTCCTCCAAATCCATCACTGATATTTGAAATCTAATATTTGATCTATGAATGATGATCCCTTTAGTCTTCACTTCTTTGTTTAGGGTTTAAAATTTCAACTTAATAACCGCAGTATCAGTTATAGCATATACTAGAGGTTGTGATGTGTTCATCATCAATCATTGTTAGCACCTCATAAATATATTTCGCAACATATATATCACAATTCGAAATGCATATACACAATCACAATTCTTTAGAAGGCCCAACAACCATAGAGTTCAAATCTAAGCTCTAATACCACTATGTAGTGTACTCGACCCTAAACACAACACCAAGGCCATATACACCGAAATACTAGCAAGGGGAAGAATGATTTGAGTGCATGCACAATGGAAAATGGTTTATTTAATTCTATGACAGCATGCCAACAAGGACATAAAATAAAATCACCCATCAATTAGAAGAAATGTAACACTTCCAATGCAAACTTTTACCCAAATGCACATCCGATGCAAAGTATTTGTATCATGTATGCAACCAAATATAGGTAAACAATTTCATGTGTAATGAAGCCTTGACGTAACCTCTATGGATCACCACCCACAACCATTAAACAACATAGTAAAATTGGGTCTACAATTGCTAACAAAAATCATCTTTATGACACTAAACAATTCATATTTTCAAGACTAAAAAATCAGATTTATGACATTGAACAATCGTATTTACGACACCAATCTATAGCCATTTTAAACATATACAATATCATATCAGAGGATATCATCTATGGACATATAAGAAACATAAAAACCATATCCAATGACTGCCCCAAATAGTATATAAAAATAGAATTGTACAGCCTACCATCTTTATCTAAACAACAACAATAAAAGCATGTCTATTATGCAAGAAGATCAACCATCAAACACCTAACATAAAAAGAGTTAATCAACCTTAAAAGGCATGTAAGCATCTAGATCATAGTAAATAACAAAGAAAGATATAGTTGTCTCAAATATGGGAAACTATATTCAACCAGACAACATTCCACCCAACCATAGATCTTCCATGCTCAATAATCTCTCAACATGACAATCACCCATGAGATGAGGTCATGGGTTAATAAGGTGAGGATCTCTCAAAATCAGATCTCAATAAGAGGAAACTCAGGCCACAACCTAAGAAACACAACACATTCCCTCGCCACTTACTTTCATTGCATTAACACTACCTGGTGCAATGGGATTCCCTTCACTGCTCAAGTCCCTCAGGACATTACCATCCACCTTTAGGATTCATGTGACTAGGTCAGATACAAGTAATGGTCCTCAAGGTATTTATGTGTTTGAGAGGAAATGTAACCAGAATTCACAATAGTATAGATCAATCTTCAATCCCCATTACAAGGTCTTCATTTCTTCTTGCAATAAAAAATGGTTGTGCAGTTGTGTGCAAAAGAGAAATTTGAATCCATCCACAAGCATTCGAATTGTATGAGAAGAAAAATATAGAAACCAAGCCGAATGAATGAATCCCTCTATAGAAATTTGAATCCTCTGGCAAAGCTAACTTAGGTTCACTAGTAAGCAAATTGAATTCACTAAGGGATTTACCAAATCATTGGATGACCATTCTAGTTCTCATGAGAGAAACTCAAATCCACTAAGACTAACTAAAATTCACTTGAGGGATTCACCAAACCATTTGAAGATCATTCGACTTCTCATGAGAGCAACTCAAATCTACTAAGGCTAACTCTCACTGACAACTACTCCAAATTATTGGAGTTACTAAGGACAACTTGAATTCCAAGAAGAGGCAGCTTGAATTCACCGATAGTTACTCCAAACCACTAGAGTTACTAGCGATAACTCGAATTCCAAGAGAGGTAACTCGAATTCACTGACAATTACTCCAAATTTCCAGAGTCGCTAGGGACAACTCGAATTCCAAGAGAGGTAAGTCAAATTCACTGATAGTTACTCCAAATGACTGGAGTCATTATAGACAACTTAAATTCCAAGAAGGTTAACTTGAATTTACTAGAAAATCATTCCAAATTGGAGTGGGAGTTACAGAATTTAGAGAGGGCGCATAAGGCAAGAGAGATGAGAGAGTGGGTCCCATTAACATCAAAATAAGGAATAATCTAATCAAGTGAGGGCACATTAGTGCATGCAAAGCATCAAATAGCTGTAATAATATCTTCATAATACAATAAAATTAGATATCATAAACATAGAGTATTGTTAGGGACAGCAACATCTTCTATCCCCCAACCCCCTCACAAGAGGAATCCATGACCCCCCTTTCTCGTTAGTTGTTCATGTTGACGCTAGTTATATATTTAATAATAATAAAATAATAATGTCCAAAAATCAATTTTCAATCACCTATTGCCACAATAGTAACATATAACCACATCACATATGTATGGAGCTTACAATCAGGGGATTACACTATATCATGAAGACAAAGCCATCATTGTATCTTAAGGAAACTACTCTTTATCTTTTGCCCATTTTAAATCCATCCAGTAATGTAACTTTCAAACAATTATTAAAATACTTGAGGGGAAAGTCTATAATGCCATGTTCAAATGCAATTTGGGTCATATATATCTTACTTTCATGACCTTGTATTGTAATCCAATGTCCAAAATAACAAAAGTTCCTTCAATCCATAGAAAACATATGAGAAAAAAATTCCCATGCCTCTTTCCCTTTTTGATATAAGAAATTATCTTAATGAAAGCAATTCAGCATTCATAGATTCACCACGACATTAAGCTACTTCTATATTCCATCAATTTCAATTTTTTTTTATGACAAAGCATCTTAGGAAGAGGAAGTATGTAATGAGATAACATATTTCTATGTTTGTGCATCCATGGAAATAGAGTTACAACTTATTGACCGTTTGCCTACTCTAACAAAAAGGCACATAAAAGTAGAGTGATTTCTTTTTTTAACTATGAGAACAACAATTTTTTAAGAGTATATCTAATCGTTTATTAGACATATATACCAATAAGTGGGTCTTTAGGGGTGGCCTACCCTTCGAGCCTGTCACAATAGGCCAATGAGCAACCCTATACCCCGCTGATTTTGAACATGTAACCTCGAGAGAAATAACACATATTCTTAACAATTAAACATAATGTTGAAAAAATCTCCAAAACTAAAGACCCATTCCATCCTCAAAGAATTGCAAGCAATAAGAAATTCATCAAAATCAAACAATTATATGCAGGCCAGAAAAAACCTCCATTCAATGAAACCAAAAACCGATTATGATATACTACACTACCTTTGCTAAAAGCACTGCTTCATAGGCGTCCTCGCAAATTTGCTCGCTAGTCCACTGCAACATAGAAATCCCGACAATGAACAACCGCCGACAAAATCCAAAATGAAAAGAAATTTTACAACAATGCACTATTTTGCAATCTCTCGAAACAAGTTGTTTAAAGCATTCATGGCAACTTTAACACATGCAAAAATGTCAGCTCAAGCGTTGGGAAAACACAACGCCACAAGGAATGGAAATGCAATTTTTTCTATGCAATTAAAAATAAAAATTAGTCTTCTCACTAGTAAGTTCCAAATTGAATGTCGTTTGCTTGATTTTGTCATTCCCAACTAATTTGTACAACCAATATTAATTGTTCGCCAACTATAATTTGACCTATTCTTCGTCTCTTGTGTATAGCTATAACACTAATTTTGCATCCCCAGTCTTGGCCAAATGAAACTACAGTAATCCATAGCTAAAATAAAAAATACCCAGATATCGAGTCCAGATGGAGCGACACGAGTCCATAGCTCACCCATCTGCTACACTAATAGCCTAAATTGCAAATTGAATGTTCCTTGTTTGCTTTGGCCGCTCCCGGCAAACTTGTATAATCAATGTTAATTCTTAGCTCACTGCAAATTCAAATGTACAAATGTCGTGGCACAAGTAGTGTGTCTGTACTCTGTCGGATTTCATGGAAGTGCCTTATATACTGAACAGACTTTTCCTCCGGAGGGGAGTCTGTGAAATGGGCACCATGGGATGAGATCTGACGGTGCCCATTTGACAGGCTCCCCTCCCGAGGGAAAGTCTATCTAGTAAATAAAGATTGACAGAATTTCATATCATCATTATCCATGATAATGAGATTTTTATAAACAATAAACAAACAACTATTATGGACATGGTAGAGGAGCATTGAATGCAATGGTGCTTAAAGTGAACCAGTATTTTAAGTTTTAGTTTAATTGTAATTATATATTAGTATAGATCTATCTTAAAAATGATATACATCTATCTTAAAAAGGATTTATGAAGGGTAAAAAAAGATTTATCAAAGATTGAGAGGGATGAAATCTTTTAAGGTACAAACCTCTGTTTAGAGTGTAAACATTGAGGAAGCATTTTAGTTTAACTAATTTGTATAATTTAATATATACCCATTTGTAAATGTTTTAAATCTAGACATATTATTTTTTAAATTACATGTGTCAACTCTAAAGAGGAGTTACACATCTTCCCCTACTAAGATGTAGAATGAGCTTCTTCCTTGCAATAATATATTGAATTTATGTTATAATGATTATTAATTTATTACACTTAAGTATGAGGAAGATGTGCAATTCATTTAATATTAAACAAAACATGAAGTTGACACATAACATTTAAAAATATATATTTGATATCTACTATAAAATATTTCAATAACAAAACATTATAAAATGATTTTGTTGATTTATTTCAACAATAATTGAAAATTATTTTGATTCATTAGTATTAAACAAAACATGAAGTTGACACATAACATTTAAAAATATATATTTGATATCTACTATAAAATATTTCAATAACAAAACATTATAAAATGATTTTGTTGATTTATTTCAATTAGAGTGATATTATATATACAAGTTGCATAAAATATGTTAAATGTGAGATTAAACTACATTATATGAAAAACACATGACATAAAATGTAAATAAAAATCTGAGAAACACAATGTCAAAAAATTTAAGATAATAAAATACAAATAAAATGCTTCATTAAAATAAAATAGAATAAAAATAGAATACTTGAAAATAAAATGTTCATAAATATAGAAAATTAAAATGAATTCTAATATAAGCCACATATATTATTATAAACAAATATGTGATAAAATATATTAACAAAGAAAATTATATAATAAAACATATTATCAAATTTTGGTAGAATTGGAATATAAGCATAAATCCATTAAGATGAAACCTTTCTTCAAATGTTTTCTATCTCATGGATGTGACGGTATAATAGATGCAAACTTATAGTAGATTCAAATTAACAGACACAAATTTTTTATGGGTTGTTTTTTCCAATTAAAATTATCTTAAACATTTTAAAAATAGTAAAAAAATTAAAAAGAAGTTGTTTGCGCAAAGTTGTGTTTGTATCACAAATTAAAAATATATATTTACTTATTTGTACTAACCCTATATTTTAATAATTTTGATGTATATGGTGGGTTAGAGTATAAGGTTTAGCTAATAAACTTATTTAGATGATAATTAGTTAATAAAATATCAATACATTAACATCAAACAACATTACATATTTATGCATCAAGTTTTTCTTCAAGATAGACACAAATCTTAGTCACACTAACAAAAATGTTGAGAAAATATGTGAACTACAGGCCAAAACAAAATCAAACTAGTTGGAGAGACTCACTCAAGTCTAACTAGATCTAATAACCTTCTTAAACTTAGAATCAAACCCCACAAGTAAAGATAAACTCTACCTTACAATAACCAATACATAAATAAGTGAGAATCTCTGTCAAGTAAGGTCTTTATCAATATCTCTAACTATCTCGAAATCTTGTATGCTTTAAACTCTATTTGGTTGTCTCCATTATATTCGGTTGTCTCTTATTCTTTTAAAATGTATAATCTCATGTTATTCAAGTTTCCCAACATTAATGGAAACTATTAGCACTTAAAATGTCTTATAACTTTTTTAAAAGTTGATAACAAACTTCCAGATCTTGAATTCCCTAAACTATTAAAGATCAATCCCCACATGAACCAGTGTTTGAAAATCTATCGATCAGTTCAATCGAATCCCTTCTTTCCTTCATTCCTCTCTTCAAAACTCTAGTCTCTTAAAGTGTCAAAGATTCCAATCATTTATTAAAACCATTGCCATCATCAAAATTGAGTGGATCTTCAACAATGGTTACATAGTTTATTATAAGAGCACAGACAATCCCACCCATATTTTTGCAACTTGTCAACACGCATAGAAGAATCTTAACTCGTTAATAAAAATAAAAATAAAGATAAAGTGAATGTGTTGAAATTATAACTCAACACGGATAGAAGAATCTTAGCTCACTATCAAAAATAAAAATAAAGTTAAAGTGAATGTGTTGAAATTATAAGTCGTTTACTGTTAGCAAGAAAACGATCTCTATCTCAACTTGGAATCAAACCGACCCCACTTCTATGGAAAATAATCTTTTAGAAATAATAAACTGCCTCCTTTCTCCTTGTGCAATGAATCAAACTCACTATATCTGATAACCTCAATGTCCTATGGTGGATGAGACTCTTTGACTATATCTGATAGCCTCAATGCCCTATGGTGGCTGAGACTCTGTGACTATGGCATATGTTTGGGGCGATCAGTTTACAACATAGAAAAAACACTTTAAACCTACGAAAGCCACAATATGAAGCTAGATCGCTCTGATCCCGAGTCAACGTTGAGGGTGAATATAGGAATATACCATCTCAGTTTGTGCTTGACTGTAAAGAACTGGACCTACAAGTATAATAGTGCCTAGCTGTAGCACTGACACGCTGAGTGAGGCATAAATCAAAACAAATCAGAGGCGAGGCACTTGAGTGAGGCATGTGTAAGCTTCGATCTCCATCATTCTGGAGGAGACACACAACTTTGAAGGAAATGGCCAAACCAATCTTTCAATGCCATTGCCAACAATCTGAAAAACAAGCAAATGTGGATTTATCGCTGAATATCCTGTAATTCGAGGCCGCTTGTTATGTAATCATTGTTGAAAGATCCACTTAATCAACATTAAAACTTGGACACCCAAAATTCCAAAACTTTACAAGTGTAACTTTGAAATTTCGACTAAATTTTGATGTAAAAGAGCTTATTCCAACTTAGAGGATAGAATTTTTAAACTATAAATTTCTTATAATAAAGACCTATCATCATTTATGGATCACCCCTCAAGCTGTACTCATGGTTACTCATTAATCCAAATCACATAATTATATAATGACATTCTAAGTACAAAATTCCATGGTTTTTATCCATGTTTATCCTGCAATATTAATGAAGTGAAAGAAGGAATCCTAAATTGCCTTTCAGTCACTATTTCTATCTATTATTTTCAAAGATACTTCCTCTGGTTTTTGCTCGTAACTCTTCCAGGCCTCTTTGATTACATTCAAAACGTGCACTATAGAATGCCTATCATTTCTGTAAGGTTGAACACAGCTGTAAGCTATATCCAGAACCATTTTGATGGACCCCAGATCACGAGCATCCACAGCGTCTCCGATCCGGGGATCCACTAGAGTCCTTACATCCGGGTCCTCTCCGCTCATGAACGCATGCGTTGTGTAAACGATCGACTCGGCCCCGCCGGAGGGCGTGGTCATGACTGCCCTCTGCCCGGAAATCAGCTCCAGCAGGACGATTCCGAAGCTATACACGTCGCTGGCATCGGTCAGTTTACCGACGGTGAAATACTCCGGGTCGAGGTAGCCGGTCGTCCCCTTAACCTCCGTGGAAGCGTGGGAGAAATCCGGGGCGATGAGCTTCGAGACTCCGAAGTCCGATAGCTTCGCCTGCCCGGACTCGTTAAGGAGTATGTTGGTGGGCTTGATATCGCGGTGTACGATAGCTCCCTCCGGAAAGAGGTGGAGATGTGCCAGCCCTTCTGCACAGTCTAGCGCGATCCGTAGCCGCCGGTCCCATGGCACCACCGGATCCTCCCGGCTGTACAAGAGGTGGTCAAGGTCGCCTCCAGGCATGTACTCATAAACAAGCATGTGCTCGCCTTTGTGTTTGCAGTAGCCGAGAAGGGAGGTAAGGTTGGGGTGCCTCAGCCGGGACAAGAGCTCCACCTCCTGGTAGAACTGGTCCACCTTTCTCTTCTGCGTGATTCGTTTGATGGCCACTTCTTTTCCGCTAGGGAGTTTGCCCAGATAGACCTTCCCGGAGCCCCCTCTGCCCAGCACACGAGCTTCGCTGAAATCATCGGTCGCTCTCTGGAGCTCGCGCTTAGTAAATATATACAAACCCTCAGTCGGTAGTGGTTCTCGTGTAACCGTCTCCGTTCCTCTTCCCATAAGGCTCCGCGTGAGGGCCTACAATCATAGTTGAAAATTTTCAGTTTGAGTTCTTTAAAATAAAGGAAAAATGTTAAAGACTAGCGGAATCCTCAATACTACCTGCAACGTGCTGCTTGCTGTGGAATCCTCGGAGGGCTCCTTCGTTTTCTTGAATTTCACCACAATCAACGCCGCAAAGACCAGCAAAACCGGCAGTCCGCCACCGACGATCCCCGCACCGACAGCGATTTTGACACGGCTTCTTCCCTTTTTATCGACACCAGTCGGTTCATGTGAAGCCGGAAGCGATGGCGGCGGCGGCGGCGGCGGCGACGGAATGAGCGACGACGTGCCCAAGCCCCCAATGTTCCCTAACACCTGCAGAACACATCCTACATACCCTCCAAACCTTTCCTCCGACGGGTTCCTTCCCCATACTCCGATAGTAATCGCCATTCCGCAGGGTACGAACTCTTTCGAATTCGTGAAATTTAGCAACTCTAAAGCCTTGTTAATGACTTTGTCCTGGCATTCCCCGCAGGCGCTCGACTCATTCAAGCTCGGTCCATCGCAGGCCATGGAAGCTTTACTTAGATTGATCACCTTCCAGATATCACCCACGGTCGCGTATCTACAGGGTCCCGCGTTCGCCGTGAAGGTCAAGGGATCGATCACGCAGCTTGGATTGTTGCTGAAGAAGCTGGGATGGACAAGGCCCCTGGACCGGACGAAGCGGACGAACTCGTTTGTGCAGTGCCTCGAACCGTTGGCGTCCAGCAACGCTGTCCCGGTTCGGTTGGCGTACAGCGAAATCGAGAATACATAGGACGCGAAAACGGACCAGCAGCAAGTGGTCTTCTCGATCGTTCGATCCGTGTTATTCGCATAGCAGGACGAGGGAATCATGCGGGTCGCTACTGTGAGATCGTAGGGACATTCTGATTCGTTCTTCCCGTTCATACCCTTCGCCATGGCACCTGCAATATTACTAATCATAGCTATGAGTAGAATCCATGATAGGTGAAATCCGTTCCCAGTCATTTTTTCTTTCATGCAAGATGATTCTCTTCAAATTCATTTCTAACATCTAGTTCCCCTAGTCCTGGGTTGGACATTTTTAATATCTATGAACACCACTCGGGATCAAAGTCATGGCTCGAGTCCTCCCCCGAGCAAGTCTTTTCCAAAGCTTTGATGATATCATTCCTGAACCCAGAACGTATCACTCGTTAAAGTCAATAATGCTGTATGAAAATCAAAGTCAAGGCCGAGCCGGCCTACTCCGTGTCAATTAGTCGCATTAAAAAGACAGGCTATCCTCTAATGGCAATCGCACTAGAATAGAAAAGTAATCTAAACCTTGTACACTAGAATAGGCCCCATAGGATTTAAAATAAAAAGTACACTAGAATAGGCCCATAGGAATATATGATCAGTAAAGTTAATAGTTGTATCATGATTCGAGTTAACTCAATAGTTAATCTAATAGTTATCCAATCATTAATTGTATAATTGGATTTAAACTAATAATTGTATCTAATAGTTAATTTAAAAGTTAATATATCAACTATTGCAGTTCAATTAAAATTTGTGATTGGAGTTGAAGTTAAATTAAAGTTGTATCATCATTGGACTTAACCTAATAGTTATAAATTTTTTTCCTAAAGAATGTGTCAATTACTTGTATCTAATAGTTAATCTAACATAAAAACCACTTAAGTTGTGGTTGTTAAGCTCATAGTTGAAGTTAAGATCATAGTTGTATCATAATGTTGGAGATAAGCTAATAGTTGTATTTAATAGTTAATATAAATTTATTGTAGTTAATAAAAGAACTTCGAGTTATCCTCACTTCTAGCTTCCAAATGGAGTTGGACTAAGCCTTATGCACATTAACTGGACTCCCAATTGGTAGGTGGAGTTCGAGTGTCACATTAGTTGCAAATTACCATGCCACTAAGTGCAGTTATCACATGAGTTAAGAGGAATTTATTAGGACTTCAGAGGATTTTATTAGGAATTATATTATCACACGAACTGCACTTTACGTCAACTCCCAACTGTAAAATGTAGTTTGACTAATTAACTAGACTTCGAGCTCCTAGATGGAGTTCAACTGTCACATGGACTGCACATTACCATGCCATTAAGTTTAGTTATCACATGAGCTATTTTTTATCTTTTATAATTGTTTATAAGGAGTTTGAACAATTAATAGTTAATTTAAAAGTCAATATAAATCTATTGTGGTTAATAAAAGAGCTATGAGTTATCCTTAGTTGGTAGCTGGAGTTCGAGTGTCACATGAGTTGCACAATACCATGCTACTAAGTGTAGTTATCACATGAGTTCAGAGGAATTTATTAGGAGTTCAAACTATTTTATTAGGAGTTCGACTCTTACATGACTGCACATTAGCTAAACTCTTAGATGCCAAATGCAGTTGGACTAAGCCGTAAGTAATTAGAGTTGAAGTTAAGCTAATAGTTGTAGAATCATTGGCGTTAAGCTAATAGTTGTATCTAATAGTTAAGTTAATATAAATCTATTGTAGTTAATAAAAGAGCTATGAGTTATCATGACTTCTAGCTTCCAAATGGAGTTCGACTAAGCCTTATGCACATTAAGTGGAATCCCAATTGGTAGGTGGAGTTCGAGTGTCACATGAGTTGCACAATACCATGCCACTAAGTGCAGTTATCACACGAGTTCAGAGGAATTTATTAAGAGTTCAAACTATTTTATTTGGAGTTTGACCCTTACATGAGTGCACATTAGCTGGACTCCTAGATGCCAAATGCAGTTGGACTAAGCCGTAAGTAATTAGAGTTGAGGTTAAGCTAATAGTTGTAAAATCATTGGAGTTAAGCTAATAGTTGTATCTAATAGTTAAGCTAATATAAATCTATTGTAGTTAATAAAAGAGTTATGAGTTATCATGACCTCTAGCTTCCAAATGGAGTTTGACTAAGCCTTATGCACATTAAGTGGAATCCCAATTGGTAGGTGGAGTTAGAGTGTCACATGAGTTGCACAATACCATGCCACTAAGTGCAGTTATCACACGAGTTCAGAGGAATTTATTAAGAGTTCGAACTATTTTATTTGGAGTTCAACTCTTACATGATTGCACATTAGCTAGACTCCTAGATGTCAAATGCACTTGGACTTAGCTGTAAGTAATTAGAGTTGTAGTTAAGCTAATACTTGTATAATCATTGGAGTTAACATAATAGTTGCATATAATAGTTAAGCTAATAGTTATTAAATATAACTTTGATTAGAGTTGAAGTTTTAAGCTAATAGTTCTAGACACATTTGTGTTAAGCTAATAGTTGTATCTAATAATCGATGGAGTTAAGCTAGTAGTTGTATCTAATAATCGAATAGTTGAAGATTAATTTTTTTTTATAACTATCACTAACTCTACTTATCACATGTTAATTAAATTATTTTTTATTTTTTTGAAATTATTAATTATTAATTTTAGACAACACTCATATAATCAATCTGGACAACTTACACTTGTTTCATTCTCGTTTAATATTGGACGACTACCATAGAATCAATCTGGACAGTACACTTGTCTCATTCTCGTCGGTAGATGAAAAAGCATAGATGATAGTCCACCCCAAAATTCTAACATATATACGCCTATCGACGTAAATATAATTTATTACTACAATTAGAACTATGTAGTAACATGAAGGAAGGATTGCTCGTGAGTTTCTCTATCCTATGTGGAAAGGCATATTATTATGGAAATACAGATTATTATAAATTATTATTAGAATTAGAATTATGTGGTAACATGAAGTAAGATTCCTCGTGAGTTTCTCTATCCTATGTGGAAAGGCGTATGATTATTCACTGCAAATAGAGAATTATGTAATTATTCCATGCAAGGAGGGAATTGTGTAATCCAACATGTTTTGACAATCCTGTCCATTAATCACAGTTTTTTTTATGTTATGCTTTTTTAGTTAAATTAAGTATTTTGCATCCACCCTCTTATTGCAAAATCTTCTTTTCATTTCACTCACACAACTGAGAGCCGTGACAACAACTCACAAGTACTGCACCAACCTTTGACAACTCACATCCCTGAGTAGTCTCCTCACTGTATGTGGCACGCTTGAAAACAAATCCTGGCATGCAACCAACCATCTGTCTTTCTGCATGCTTACCAGGGCGGCTAAGGCCTTCGCATTTAATAAGATTCAAGATGGTCATTGCAGAGATCAGTCCAGGTCCTGTGTTTGAAGCCGAGAAGATTCCAAAGCATCCGGTGATTGATGATCTATGAACCAGTGATGCTTTCTAAGGTCAAGGGCTCAAGTCCTTCTATGTCCATCTCGATTCCTCCTACCTTTGGGGGTTGGGCTAGGGAGGTGATGAGGATATTTTACTTTGGTGTGTTTTACTAGATCCCAACTACTATAGCTGTTGTCTTCTTTGAACCTCCTACGACGGGTGCATCATCTGTCCTCTTTCATTCAATTTGGGCTCACTTCGTTTCTTGACCATGGCATGAGACTTCCCTTCTTCCTACATTAGATGAAATTTCAACTCAAAATGGGCCTCCTAAAAAAAATTTATAAAATAATAGTTAAAATAATAAAATAATATTTATTAATTTTGGAGGAAGAAAAGAAAAAAACTACTTTTTGTTTGTATTTTCGACATATATCCCCGTGTTTTTACTCAATTTTCGATCAGGAGAGCTCATTGGATGCGGAATTAAATTCCACATCCAACGAGTACCCACGCGGCATACTTTTGACGGACCTCGCTACCCCAAAAACAAGAAATACCTGAAAAAATGTGTCACGTTTTTTCAGGTATTTCTTGTTTTTGGGGTAGCGGGGTCCGTCAAAAGTATGCCAAGTGGGTACTCAGAGAGATGTGGAATTTAATTCCGCATCCAACGAGCTCTCTCTATCGAAATTTGAGTAAAAACACACGGAGATATGTCGAAAATACAAACAAAAAAAAGTATTTTTTTTATGATACATATCCCCAAATTTATATTAAAAAAGTGTTTAAGACCTATAAGGTATTTCAAATTTAAATCTATTTCATTGGCTAACACATGATGACATGGAATTTGAGTTAAATTTAAAAGGCCCATTTTGAGTTGAAATTTCCTCTAATGTATTTTTTTTGCTTGCAACCTCAACCTTGACTTCTTATTTTTCTCATTTCTTACTGGTTGGATTCCCTGTACTAGCTGGCCTTCTCGCTTCTCTGTTTATCCCTCCCTCTCTGATGGTGTCCTTGGTCGTGTTGCATACCTTGCATTTTATCTTTTTGGCTCGTCTGGGAGTCGTAGTTTTCACCTGCGGGGCTAGTTTTCCTCGTTTCCATTGTTATTCTCGTGGTTGAATTCTTCGTGGTCATTATGGGGTCTTGGTTTCTTTGGTGCGTGCATGAGGGGGTTTGATTGGTCTATTCATTTTGGGTCTATCGTTTCCGGTCGTTCCAATTCCAGTGGAGTGGAGAGGGGCGTGTCCGCTGAAGTGCGAGGAGAGGGAGCCCAGTGAGTAGGGAAGATCGCAATGCATTCCCTATCTGTAAATACAATCAATTCCACAAGGGTACTCACCATAAGTTCATGCCAAAGGTTACAAGCTCTGCCAATACACCATCTTTCATGTTGTATTATTGAAGATGCCAAAGGCTACAAGCTCTTCCAATACGCAATCTTAGTGTTGTATTATTGAAGGAAAAATGTAATCCGAAGCTCTGCCAAGTTATTTTTATTTTGGTAGTGATGTAAACATAGTTCCTCTCAGTCTTGAATGATGTCTTAAAAATAGTTAAGTTGGTAGTGTGGTCCTGGGGCAGATGACGTTTGTAATTATTATATATTTTGCACAAATTTTGCAGTCAAGTTGGTAGTGTGGTTCTGGGGCAGGCGACGTTTGTAATTATTATATATTTTGCACAAATTTTGCAGTTAAGTTGGTAGTGTGGTCTAATTACGCCGATAGGCGTATATATGTTAGAATTTTGGGGTGGACTACCATCTATGCTTTTTCATCTACCGACGAGAATGAGACAAGTGTACTGTCCAAATTGATTCTATGGTAGTCATCCAAGATTAAATGAGAATGAGACAAGTGTACTGTCCAGATTGATTATATGACCGTCGTCCAAAATTAATAATTAATAATTTCAAAAAAATAAAAAATAATTTAATTAACATGTGATAAGTAGAGTTAGTGATATTTGTAAAAATTAAAATTAATCTTCAACTATTGGATTATTAGATACAACTGCTAGCTTAACTCCATCGATTATTAGATACAACTATTAGCTTAACACAAATGTGTCTAGAACTATTAGCTTAACTTCAACTCTAATCAAAGTTATATTGGGTAACTATTAGCTTAACTATTATATGCAACTATTATGTTAACTCCAATGATTCTACAAGTATGAGCTTAACTACAATTCTAATTACTTACGCCTTAGTCCAAGTGCATTTGGCATCTAGGAGTCTAGCTAATGTGTAGTCATGTAAGAGTCGAACTCCAAATAAAATAGTTTGAACTCTTAATAAATTCCTCTGAACTCGTGCGATAACTTCACTTAGTAGCATGGTATTGTGCAACTCATGTGACATTCGAACTCCACCTACCAATTGCGATTCCACTTAATGTGCATAAGGCTTAGTCGAACTCCATTTGGAAGCTAGAAGTCACGATAACTCATAGCTCTTTTATTAACTACAATAGATTTATATTAGCTTAACTATTAGATACAACTATTAGATTAACTCCACTGGATTCTACAACTATTAGCTTAACTTCAACTCTAATTACTTACGGCTTAGTCCAAGTGCATTTGGAATCTAGGAATCTAGCTAATGTGCAATCATGTAAGAGTCGAACTCCTAATAAAATAGTTCGAACTCCTAATAAATTCCTTTGAACTCATGTGATAACTACACTTAGTAGCATGGCATTGTACAACTCATGTGACACTCGAACTCCACCTACCAACTGGGAGTTTAGTTAATGTGCATAAGGCTTAGTAAGGATAACTCAAAGCTCTTTTATTAACCACAATAGATTTATATTAACTTTTAAATTAACTATTATTCGATTGAACTCCTTATAAACAATTATAAAAAATAAAAAATAGCTCATGTGATAACTTAACTTAATGGCATGGTAATGTGTAGTCCATGTGACAATCGAACTCCATTTAGCAGCTCGAAGTCGAGTTAATTAGTCAAACTGCATTTTACAGTTGGGAGTTGAAGTAAAGTGCAATTCATGTGATAGTATAATTTCTAATAAAATCCTTTGAAATCCTAATAAATTCCTCTTAACTCATGTGATAACTACACTTAGTGGCATGCTAATGTGCAACTGATGTGACACTCAAACTCCACCTACCAATTGTGAGTCGAGTTAATGTTCATAAGGCTTTACTCCAACTCCATTTGGAAGCTAGAAGTCAAGATAACTCGAAGCTCTTTTATTAACTACAATAGATCTATATTAACTTTTAAATTAACTATTAAATACAACTATTAGCTTAACTCCAACATGATGATGATGATGATGATGATGATGGTTAACGTCCCCCGAGACCAAACTTTGGTCTATCGGACCTAAAGAAGAGAATTAATTAGTTTGTTTTAAAGTTATATTTCTATGCTCAAAGAGCTTGGAAAGAAGCGTCCTGAGCTTACTATAATTTTGACAGGCTAAAAGGCTAGGAATGTCTGTATTGCAACAGAGATTATGAAACTGGGATCTAATGTGGGTGAATGCAGGGCACTCTAAGAGGAAGTGATTTTCATCTTCAATGTTCTTACTCTCACAAAGGTGGCAGATCCTTTCTACCCATGGTGTTTTAGGGACTGTCCAACGACCAGTTTCACTATGGAGCTCATGCGAGTTCGTTCTTATCTAAATAAAGCTACGTTAATTTTTTTCTTAGTACTGATTAAAACAGAGAGATACTTTTGATCTTCTAGAGTAGGGTTGATGACCTCCTTATAATATCTTAATTTTCTTAACAACCACAACTTAAGTGGTTTTTATGTTAGATTAACTATTAGATATAAGTAATTGACACATTCTTTAGGAAAAAAATTTATAACTGTTAGGTTAAGTCCAATGATGATACAACTATGAGCTTAACAACCACAACTTAAGTGGTTTTTATGTTAGATTAACTAGTAATTGACACATTCTTTAGGAAAAAAATTTATAACTATTAGGTTAAGTCCAATGATGATACAACTTTCACTTAACTTCAACTCCAATCACAAATTTTAATTGAACTGCAATGGTTGATATATTAACTTTTAAATTAACTTTAGATACAATTATTAGTTTAAATCCAATGATTCTACAACTATTAGCTTAACTTTAACTCTAATCACAATTATATTGGATAACTATTAAGTTAACTCCAATCATGATACAACTATTAAATTAACTTTACTGGTGATATATTCCTCTCGACGTATTCCAAACATATTAATCTTATTAATATGGTTGTTGCTAGTTATTATTTACTCATATCTTAGAAATATGATTTCTAACATCATTTCAAGCTTTCCTTTTGCAGGAATTTTTATAGCAGAGTACACCATGGGTCATGGACACTTTGGTAAAATGCATTTTTACTTTAACTAACAATGTATATAACAATTTTTTAATACCATTTTTTACGAATAAGATATAACAATTTAATTCCGCTAGTTTTATAAGAGTTCTACTAGTTTTCTGCTATTTTTTTTGAAGGTAAAGTAACACATTACGAGCATTTCTGAGACAATAGTAACTAATAGCCAAATTGGGGAGGGATATAAAGAATCAAGATCTGAGAGACAAGGACGAAGCTCAGTAATATCTGGTGATATGCAGACAACATCAAATGACAATCGACTCAGCCTCTACTGAGAACTACGACCTAAGCCTCATCGCCTGACATAGCCAGTTCAAACTAGGTAAACACTCCTCTTTATCCTGTACATATAAATCCATTTCTGCATTTAGGGTATGCTGGAAGAATATACATGTACAATTTACTGCTTTTTGAAGATTCATATGCGACATCTCTCGCTATGAAGGATAAATAGAAAGAGTGCTCTGGATAACATGCTTCAATATAGAGATTCCGATCAAATTATTGGTTAGAATAATCACCCATAACAAGTCTAACATAATTAGATTTTGAATTCAAATCATGTGTAACATAGTTGGATTTACTCATTGGCATCACTATTGTTGTTGCCTTGGTTAGTTTGTTGGCACCATTTGTTTGTTTTGGACAGTCGCGGGTTTGTATCTTGTATTTATCTAGTGCAGGCCTATCAAACGAGGGTGAGAACAGAGATAGATAAGTTTGAACCATGGGCTTAGCTTAGAAATTACAAGGCAGTCAGAACCTCTTAAACCACAGTGAGAATAGAGATTGTCTGCAGGTAAATGGATCCAACATTCATACTCAATGTTATTAGTGAAGTATGGTTGTATTGATCTCATGTTCTTAATTCATAATTTATGATGGGTATCCAAAGACATGTTCTTGATTCATAAATTATGTTGTTATCGAAAGAGATGTGGATCAATAGATTTTATTGCGCCGAGAGGCGCATTCTACAGCCCGGTATGAGGTAGAAGTGTAATTCCGTGCTCAACGTGGAGATGACATGTGTCACATAAAAAAGTCGGCTTATATATCTATATATATATATATACAAGTCGGCTTAATAATTAATAATCTTAGGTGTGTATATATATATATATATATTTGTAAGTAAATCAAAACACCTATACACACCTACGTACAACTCTATCATGCGCCTAGAGGGATCAAATATTTCGAGGTACAAACCTTTTTTTGGAGTGCAATTGTTGAAGCAGGGTTTGCACCTCGAAATATTTGATCCCTCTCGGCGCATGATAGAGCCGGGTAAAGCTGGATCTAAGCTGTTTGTATGTTGTTGATTTGTATGAGCTACAAAATGTTTACATGTGTAAAAGATTTGGCTCTTTGTGTTTTAAATTGGAAACAATAAATAAGTTTTTTTTAGGTATGTTTCTTTGCCAAGCTTTATTGAAAGTTTGTTGGGTTTGAAAGTATAACTATTTTAAAAAACATAAAGGAAAGTATTTTTTTAAGATTCTAAGTCTTGGATTTCAACAATATTGGTTATGGGGAATATGTTTTAAAAAAAATGTTAAATACTTATTTAAATATTTTTTTATTTGTTTTAGTTTTTTTTTCAAAAAAATATAAAGCTAAAAATATAAATAGCTTTGTAATTTTTGTAGTAATTACCTTTATGTATAATCTCCTTGTATTATGTATTTATCATAAATTCATATATATATGAATTTTATGAATTTTTTTTTAATTTATAAATTTTGTTTTAAATTTTATATGTTATTTTTAAAAATGGCAATTATTATGTAAATTAAAAATACTAATTGAGTCATTTCACTAAATTTTAATATTTAAAGTAAGTTTTAAAATGGTTTCTGATTGATCAAAAGTTTATTTTCTTTAAAACTAAGAAAAAATCAATATCCAAAATCCTAAAGTAATATATTGTAGAAAATAAAATAAAATCCCTTAATCGTTATCAAGTTATTTAATTTAACAACTAAATAAATTGTGCCGAAAAAACACTAACATAATTACGCCTATAGGCGAATATATGTTAGAATTTTGCAGTGGACTACTATCTATGCTTTTTCATCTACCGACGAGAATGAGACAAGTGTACTCTCCAGATTGATTCTATCGTAGTCGTCCAAGATTAAATGAGAATGAGACAAGTGTACTGTCGAGATTGATTATATGAGCGTCCTCTAAAATTAATAATTAATAATTTCAAAAAAATAAAAATAATTTAATTAACATGTGATAAGTAGAGTTAGTGATAGTTGTAAAAATTAAAATTAATCTTCAACTATTCGATTATTAGATACAACTACAAGCTTAACTCCATCGATTATTAGATACAACTATTAGCTTAACACAGATGTGTCTAAAACTAATAGCTTAACTTCAACTCTAATCAAAGTTATATTGGATAACTATTACCTTAACTATTATATGCAACTATTATGTTAACTCCAATGATTCTACAACTATTAGCTTAACTACAACTCTAATTATGCCGATAGGAATATATATGTTAAAATTTTGGGGTGGACTACCATCTATGCTTTTTTATCTACCGCTGAGAATGAGACAAGTGTACTGTCCATATTGATTCTATAGTTGTCGTCCAAGATTAAATGAGAATGAGACAAGTGTACTGTCCAGATTGATAATATGAGTGTCGTCCAAAATTAATAACCAGCTTAGATCCAAATCCTAGGCTCTATCAAGCGCCGAGATGGATCAAATATCTCGAGGTGCAAACCTTTTCTTAGGTATCCATTGATTTGATTCAAACCAAAAGACACATCTTTTTATTTAAGGTCCACATATAATTTTATTATTATTAATATTTAATATTATTTATAGCCGACATGTAATATTTTTTATTTTGTTAGGAACAAACATTGCACCATTTCCCCACACATGGTTTTAAAACCATATGCAAGGCCCTCCTACAATCATGGGTTGTTTAGGAGGCCTTGCACATGGTCTTAAAACCATTTGCAAGGCCCTCCTAAACCATGGGTTGTTTAGGAGGCCTTGCACATGGTTTAAAAACCATGTACAAAGCCTCCTAAACCATGTACAATAAAACCATGGGTTGTTTAGAATGCCTTGCACATGGTTTACATTTTTTTGTGGATAAATCAATTTTGTGTTTTTTTCTTGACCCATATTTTTTTTTTAATGGATAATTAAATTTTTACTTTTTTATTGTTTTGTTAGGTAGGAAGATTACAACATCTCCCCCATATTAGATTGTATTTGTGGCCAACATTTATTTTGGCCTATTAGAAAATTTAGTTTTTATTAATAAAAATAACATTATGAAAGTGATATTATTTTTATCTTGTGTTACAAAATCTCTCCCATAATATTCACTATCACTATTATTTTTTGCCAACATGTTACAAACGTTACATCACATTACAAGATCTCTCCCATAATATTCACTATCACTATTATTTTTTGCCGACATGTTAATAACGTGACATCACGTTACAAGATCTCCCCCATACTGGGCTGTAGAGTGCCTCTCGGCGCAATTAATAATTTCAAAAAAATAAAAAATAATTTAATTAACATGTGATAAGTAGAGTTAGTGATAGTTGTAAAACTTTAAATTAATCTTCAACTATTCGATTATTAGATACAACTACTAGCTTAACTCCATCTATTATTAGATACAACTAACTATTAGCTTAACATAAATGTGTCTAGAACTATTACCTTAACTTTAACTCTAATAAAAGTTATATTGGATAACTATTAGCTTAACTATTATATGCAACTATTATGTCAACTCCATTGATTTTACAACTATTAGCTTAACTACAACTCTAATTACTTACGGCTTAGTCCAAGTGCATTTGGAATCTAGGAGTCTAGCTAATGTGTAGTCATGTAAGAGTCGAACTCCAAATAAAATAATTCAAACTCTTAATAAATTCCTCTGAACTCGTGTGATAACTGCACTTAGTGGCATGGTATTGCGCAACTCATGTGACACTCGAACTCCTCCTACCAATTGGGACTCCACTTAATATGCATAAGGCTTAGTCGAACTCCATTTGAAGCTAGAAGTCACGATAACTCATAGCTCTTTTATTAACTACAATAGATTTATATTAGCTTAACTCCAATGATTTTACAACTATTAGCTTAACTTCAACTCTAATTACTTACGGCTTAGTCCAACTGCATTTGGCATCTAGGAGTCTAGCTAATGTGTAGTCATGTAAGAGTCGAACTCCTAATAAAATAGTTCGAACTCCTAATAAATTCCTCTGAACTCATGTGATAACTACACTTAGTAGCATGGTATTATGCAACTCATGTGACACTCGAACTCCACCTACCAACTGGGAGTTTAGTTAATGTGCATAAGTCTTAGTCACGATAACTCAGAGCTCTTTTATTAACCATAATAGATTTATATTAACTTTTAAATTAACTATTAATCGTTCGAGCTCCTTATAAACAATTATAAACTAGCACCTCGAAGTCAAGCTAATTAGTCAAACTGCATTTTACAGTTGGGAGTTGAAATAAAGTGCAGTTCGTGTGATAGTATAATTCCTAATAAAATCCTCTGAACTCCTAATAATATCCTCTGAACTCCTAGTAAATTCCTTGGAACTCCTAACAAATTCCTCTTAACTCGTGTGATAAGTGCACTTAGTGGCATGGTAATGTGCAACTGATGTGACACTCGAACTCCACCTACCAATTGGGAGTCGAGTTAATGTGCATAAGGCTTAGTCCAACTCCATTTGGAAGCTAGAAGTCAAGATAACTCGAAGCTCTTTTATTAACTACAATAGATTTATATTAACTTTTAAATTAACTATTAAATACAACTATTAGCTTAACTCCAACATGATGATACAACTATGAGCTTAGCTTCAACTATGAGCTTAACAACCACAACTTAAGTAGTTTTTATGTTAGATTAACTATTAGATACAAGTAATTGACAAATTCTTTAGGAAAAAAAATTATAAATATTAGTTTAAGTCCAATGATGATACAACTTTAACTTAACTTCAACTCCAATCACAAATTTTGATTGAACTGTAATAGTTGACATATTAACTTTTAAATTAACTATTAGATACAATTATTAGTTTAAATCCAATGATTTTCCAACTATTAGCTTAACTTTAACTCCAATCATAATTATATTGGATAACTATTAGGTTAATTCCAATCATGATACAATTATTAAATTAACTTCAGTGGTGTTATATTTCTTTCGGCCTATTCCAAACATATTAATCTTATTAATATGGTTGTTGCTAGTAATTAAAAAACATTACCAAATGAACCTACTCAGAGTACTCCTATTGACCTTATTAAATTTATGGATTTCACATCAATATTTCTGTATGTAGTAGTTGATTCGAAAGGAGAATTGGATGTTGACCAAGTACAATTAATAATAACGTTTGGTTCAAGTCATAATCCAAATGTGACGAAATTATATATAGTATATAATATTAATATAACGTTATATTGATAATATATATATATATATATATATATATAATGTATTGGATGGTTATATATAATATGTATATATTAATATTATAACGTTGATTATCAATGGTTTTAGGTGACAGGACAAACAATACTTCTTTGAAAAGGCAAAATCTATCAATGAGAATCTAAATAATTGGCACATGGCGAGGCCCACTTCATATTTTCGGGTGTGTTTCCATTTGTGAATGACAAAATATATTGTGCGACTTTTAACTCCTACAGAGTTATAAACTTCCAAAAAGTTCACACTTGACACCTCAATATCACGTGAATGAGCTGGGTTAACAATGTTTGAATTTTGGTTGGTTTATATTTGAAGACTTCACAAGCTTTGTCTTCGTTTTCCAAGAAAAATCTTGTGAGATTTTTCTACTTTTTCGAAATTTTCATATGAGGGTATTCAATTGCCCTCAATTTCAACTATAAACTAGAACCATAGACTTCACATTGAACTATGTCTTTCTTTTTCCAAAGCTAAACCTCGTGAGATCTCTGGCTCTTCCACATTTTCAAATGGAGGGTGATTGGCTAGATGAAGGATAGCTCCACTATAACACCCTCTTTCCACATCTTGCTTATTTATTTCTCTTCTTATCGGGTGGGAATGTAAGCCCTCTCCTTGGAGCTAGCAATGGGAACTTACACTTCTCCATTGAGACAATTATTACCATGTTTCCATCAACATTCGGTTACAAGGTCGAGTGAGCATGCTTTAGGTAGTCTTGCACATTGGCAAGGCATGCCTAAGTATCAAATGGCTTGGCAAGCAATTTGGCAAATATAGCAACGAAATGAAAGATGTCATTTGGGGTTTCTTAGAAAAGCCACATAGTGATTTAGATGGTGCACATTCCTTAGTTCATATTGGGCGTATGTGCAACGATTCCTTAACTTTGGGTGCAACACTTTCGTCTTCAAATAGAAGTACCTTGGTAGTTGGATGCACATTCCAAGGTGGATGGTTAGATGTACGAAAGGACATGCAACACAAGGAAGAGCAAGGAGTGTCTTGGACCTCATTCAAGCAAGAAAATTGGACCATTGAATGCATCAGATGGTTGGGATGCCTTGGGCAAGAGGGCACACAATATGTTGGACATACAGATCCAAGGGCTCAAAGACTTAGAAAACTGATGGTGGATTGCATGTTGGGTCTACTTTGGATGTGGAGTGGATTACAAATCAGCTTAGAAGAAGAAAATACAAGAAAACAACCACTATGTACAGAGGGAACGTACATTGTGGAAAGTCATTCAAGGAAATTTGGTCATTTATACAAGGATGGACAAGGAGTTTTTTGATTATGCTAAGTTTAAGGTTGGCACTGTAGACTACTTGGACATAATTGAGTGAAATGTGTAAGAGTCACAATTTGCAAGAAAAAGACCTACAAAAGATTCATGGGTTGGATTATGCAATTATTCTCGATAGTAGGCAATAGGAAATATTGCTTTGGATTGATTGTACATATGTTATAGAGTCGCAAGAAGAAGGTCACACTCCCTTGTTGTACTTTGTTGTATCCTTGTAATATTTTTCATATTAATAAGACACCTACCTTGGGTGATTCCCAAACATATGTGTTGGGATCTTTATGCCTTTTGGAAGTTATTGTTCAATTATTTACATATGTGTTGGGATCTTTATGCTTTTTGGAAGATATTGTTCAATTATTTATGCCCCGACACTCTCTAGTACCTCGTCCGTAAATGGAGTCAGAAATGGGTTGTGCAAACAAGCATCACTCAACTTTCTTAGGTTGATGCAAATCTGCACTTCACCAGTAGTCTTTTTTATCTTGCACTACTATCATACTGATCCATTCCGATTCTTCTGCAAGTTATATGATACTTGCATCCAACATTCGGTCCAACTCTGCCTTGAATTTTTCTTTATACCGTAGATTCAATTGGTACGGTCGCTGCTAAATAGGTTTTGCGTTGGGCTATAAATGTATCTTCATTTCTCCAAGGTCTCTGACGATCCCTTTCATCTTTGAGAATTTCATAGGGAACATATCTTTAAACTCGTGCAATGGATATGTCATTTTCCTGATAGTCTCATGATCCCAGTAATCTCTAATATTGGAAAATTTTGGATTCTCCAAGGTGCCAATATTTACTTTCTTGACTTTTACTGGATTCAAAAATTGGTTGCTAGAAATACCAAATCCTTCCACTACACGTGTACCTTCAGAATCAAGTATGTTTACGTCGAGCGGGTCATCGTCATCAGGTTCTCTTGTCACATTATAGCACTCCATCCAGTGCTGGATTGTTGCGTTGCACCGATTAAAGGGTGTCATTGTGACATGGATATCTTCAAATATATTATCTTAATTGCTTGCAATGTGGCATCAATCAACTGATGATCATCAACAAATTCAAATGTGTGTATGAATCTAGTTGCTAATTCACCCCACTCAATGGTTCCTTGTCTCAGATCAATTGATGTATACCAACTCCTTGGTATCATGTCTAATGTGTGTATGAACTAATGAACCCACTCCAATCACAGACATGCCTCCCATGTTGCACGACAATACTCAATATGGTCGATAGGATTAGTCAATCCTGTAAACTTTTGACTAGTATAACTGATCTCTTCTCCAAACCTTATCTCCAACAATCTTTGACATTGTGGCCATTTCGAGATAGATTCTTTATTTGTGACCCACAATTTGGCGGGTGTAGCTTTCAACACAAATTTTAGGGTGGACAAGCCCTAATGTTTTGTGACTTTTTCTTTAAAATCTATCAGAAAATATGCTAGGTTAGGTAAACCTTCATAGGTAGGTAGCTCACATGCCTCAATCACTACCTATCGCACAGGCCGTGTAATTCTTTTGCACTTTCTCATGGATACTTCGTGCATCCGTTTCTCCTAGTTTTCCAATGCTTCACTAGAATCTGATGTACCAGAGTTAATACTTCGCCAAGTAAGATTTTTGTCAGCTGTCGAATTTACATAGTCATCCCTTGCAGATGTGATGTTATAAATATGGTTAAGATAGTCACCTTGTCCTTCAGTATTTACTAGATCGACGTATCTCTAACCTTCTAGCGGATCAATTAGTGCGACCACCCATAGATTTGAAGCTTCAAATGATAAGATTCTTTTCTTAAAATTGATGATGGTCTAATTATCAATCTCCTAGTGGATCCCCAAAAGTGCAGGATACGTGTTTGTGTCATCGACAATGTCGATTACTTCAAAATAAACATATGTTCTTAGGCCTTATACCTCAACAAGAACTTGAGTCGGTTGACTAATAGGTAATAATTTCGACTGATTTGTTAATCTAACCTGAATGAGAGAACAATCCAGTCGTGGTTTCCCCATGCTTTCCCATGTTTTTCTTTTTAGAATGTTGACATTAGATCCCAAATTTAAGATAATGTAATCCATATCATAATCTCCTATCTAGGTAGTCATTCTTAACTTGCGACCTATTTTTAATCGTTTTCCCACCTGGTTTACTCTTCTCTCTAGTCACACTTATTCTTGATGTTCTTCTATTAGAGTTGTCAATTCTATGACAACATCTTTATTGTGTATTAGCGATAAGCAACTTTTCAAAAATTCTTTAAGCTTACTAATATTTCTCGTTGGTTGCTTTTGGAATAACTGATCGAATCTTTCAGGCATCTCCATTATCGGTCTTCTTGACAATGTAGGAACAAACGCAAACGCTTGATTCTTGTCAACGAATTCTGGTTGAGCGTCCAAGAATAATTCCTTTTCTCTTTGGACGTTGAACGACACTTTATTTTGTGTTGTTGGTCGCACCTACGGTTGTTCATACTATGTATCTTGGTCTGCTCTAGTCGCAACACCTCCTCTTTTCACGATAACAATATTTGCTTCTCTCGGCTCAACAAAAATCATCTGGATATTCTAGTTTGTATTTAGATTGGGATTCTCAAGAGGGTTTGGATTCCCCAAACTTCTAGTATTCCATTTCGCAATCAACTGCAGACATAGTTCAATGGTATGATCAAAGGCTTTACAATACGAACATGCCTTTGCAGGGATCGCGTAGTCCCTAGAAAAATGTCTTGGCTGTCCACAATTATAACATATGATTTGGTCTCTTCCACAACTAAATCCTCCTCCTTGTCCTCAACCTCAAAAATCCCCCCCCTTTGGTTGAGGGTATTGTTGCTGTGGGTATTGATTTTGAGGATACTTAGCATGTGGATATTGAGCTTAAGTCTGCTCAACTTGCATCTTCTCTTCATTTTTCATTAAATAAGTGTCGACCATTTTCTCTTGCAATGGTTGGATGGCTCGACAGTCATTCTCGTTGTGGCTTACTGATTTACGAAATTTACAATATAAACTAGAAGTTGAAGTTACAATATTCTACAAGTCTGAGAATTATTCCTATCGATGTCCTCTTATCTAGCATATTCTACACCAAGGCATCCCTTGTATATCTATCGGGTTCGGTGCTCCCGTTGTGGCATAGTTCATGAATGCTAGAAATTGTCCTTTTAGTGTCCTTCAGTTCTGCATCTGGTACACCAGATTTCCTCTTAGACTTCCTTCCCCTTTTTAATGTTATGGAGATGCAATGTAAGGTTAGCTTGTTGCAATTGAATCTCCGTCATTCCTTCACCAGTCTCTCCTACTGGTGGGGATTCTAGCCTCATGTCCAACTCTAACACTTCAGTCTGCGACACAATATTTTGTTGCATCAAGGGAATTTGGATGTGGAGTAATAACGCTGCAATGAACCACTCTTTGTGTTGTAAATTCGACATCTGAAATATTACTTTAGTCATTAATGTCTTAAATATCTGGTCAAAGTCCCACATAGACTACGTAGGTGATTGCTTAATCTCCTTAATCTTTGTAATACATTGAGATTCTGATTTGGGATTTTTGAGTTCATCTTTAAGTCCCACTCAAATTTGTTCGAGCATTTTCTGTGCGAATCCTATTGGAGCCATAGAAAAATTCATATACCAGTATAGCGCATGACCCCTCAGAGTCGTGATCATATGCGCCTTCTTTATTGTGTCATCCTGGACCTGTCGCATAGTCCATATGACTTCACATAGAAGCCAATGTTTCTCTGGGTCTTCTAACCCATTTCCATTGAATATGAGTAGCTTAATGTCATTCCCAACCATTATATTGATCCTTGGTAATATTGGAGAAAACATTTGGCTAGCAGGACTCCCTTGTCCAATATTTCCACAATTAGTATTACTTGTATTGACAAACCTACTAGGAGATGAGTTTCTGGATATTACCTCCAGATACGTACAAAGAGTTGTATGTGTTTCGTATTCGTATTTTGGGTCTGGGGCTTCTTCTTCTTCTTCTTCCCTTTCGAGGATAGGTTGATATTCCTCTTCTTAGTCGCAAGAACCTTCATCAGAGTGCGATGTCAACTCATAGTCTTTCCTTTGGTCATAGTGCAACTTCCTCTTCCTGTCACAGTTCTTGTTCTTTTTCCTGACATAAATCTCCTTCCACTTATTAGAGGTCCACCTTCTAGCGCAGTTCTGCTATCACCAGGGAGCATATCATCTTACTTTGCTCCATTTTTCTCGCATTTCTTTTGCAACATAACCCAGTTCTTTATATACATTTATTTACTCGTCGGACTCTATTCTCAGGATTCCTTTTATGCATACAAGCATATTTATCCAAGTTTTTAAGATTTCAAGTATCTTCCTTATGGTCCTTGGAAAAAAAATATTTTTGCCTCACTGTATGATGTTATTGTGTCGACAACGAACTCAATAATGTATCCCTCCAAAACATTGTCTACCCAAAAGTCAACATCCCTAGATATAGGGTTTCTAATACTCTTCAGTCGTTGACTAAACTGAGGATTCCACTATGTGGGTTCACCCCCTTGGAAATTTTTTTGCTAGGTTGCTAGCTTCGACAACCACCCATACAACACAATAGGAAACTCATAAAATAAAATTTCATGAATATCCATATAGAGGTATCGCTCCAACCACTTTGTCAAATTAAACTACGATCCTTCACTTTCTTCTCGTGCAAACTCTAATGGTTTAGACTCCACCCACTCTTGGATTTCCATCTTCATCGGGTGACAAAACATATCTCACACCACAATGATTCGCGGGTGCCTTTCAATAGAACCATTAGTTGGTGTTTCTTCCTTCCACCCATTTTCATACCTTCTTTGTACAACAAAAAATCCCAGGATATTGGCTTGACAAAGCAAGGCTTAGTCGGTAGCACCTGTGATGCAGATGCACTCTCACCCAAGATATCTCTTATGGGTAATTGCGAGAACCAATTTTCTACAGTTGGGTGGTGATTTATCCTTTCACGACACCTTACCAACTCGCTCGACCAAAGCTGGTGGATGTCTTACTTATACTTACTATACAAATTCAAGATATTAATCTACTTATCGTCGACTGAGATTACAACAATCAATATAATTCCTTATTAGTGATTCCAACTAGCAACAGTGCGGCAAATGCATAAAAGAAATATTTATAAGCAAATAAATAAAAACTTATTCACATCATAAATTCATGCAACACAAACACATTCGTCAAATACACATTGAAACAATATTTAACGTGGAAACCCATCCGAGAAAAACCATAAAGGCGCTCTTCATCTGGCATGAGAAATATATGGCACCTTTTGTCTGTGCACTTAGCTTGCAGACTATGTTTTAGGCCTTCTTTTCCTATCTATACATAATTATCTCTCCTCTCATGCAATTTTTCCTCCCCTTCACTCTACTATTGATCCACACACAACTTGGATCACCTCACTCTTCTCTACAAATCTATGACTCTTCGACTCTTCTAACAAACATAGACCAAATAGGAATTAAACAACCAACCAACTGACTAGGGACTAACCCACACACAGTTTGGGTTCTTCCTTTTACAGACTCTTACATGTCATAATCAACCGAATTCATTCTATTAGTCGATGGGTTGTCATTCCTATTCTCGTTCATTTCTGTTACAACTGTTAGTAGGCACTATCAACCCAAATTAAAAAGATTCTTTATTCCCTAAATCATGTGTGACTCTAGAAAACTCCTTACCCACGATATCTCGAGCTGTCCTTTTTAGCCTACGGTTTCTTTCATTGCGGCTGATCTCATCGCATCTTTCCTTCTATTGAGAACTTCTTCCTTTACTCCTCATTTTGTTGTAGCTTTCCTTCTACCGCTACTTCTTCTATATTATCTCTTCCTCCAACTAACTTCCTCTGTCGCATGGCCGGACTCTTCTCATTCCAAGAAGAGCTCTAAATGAACTCTGCCTATCTTTTCCTAGGTCCAACATATGCTAAGATGATCCAATATTCTTGTAACCATCATTAGTAAAACAAGTTGAAGTCCATTTATTCATAAAAAATAAGAATTG
Organism: Pseudotsuga menziesii; assembly: GCA_001517045.1. Taxonomy (NCBI): domain Eukaryota; kingdom Viridiplantae; phylum Streptophyta; class Pinopsida; order Pinales; family Pinaceae; genus Pseudotsuga; species Pseudotsuga menziesii. The sequence continues at coordinate 791,509 of LPNX011094084.1, forward strand.
TTATGAAAAATGGACAACATAATACATTGTGTATATCTTTGCAAAGTGTACCTTGTAAAATCATGAGTATGATGTCAAAAGGGTAATAAGAAGGTGAAAATGGAGGGTCAAAAGGTTAAAATGGTACAATTGACAATTGAAAAATACACCAAAACTAGGACTCAACAATGTTTAACTCTTAGATATCTTGGCAGGAAATTTGGTTAAGTATGGAAAGAAGATGACAATTGCCATTTGGGTTTTCTTATAGAGGCCATGTTATGACTTGGATGGTGGAAATTCCTTAGTTCATGGGCATGGGGTAAATAATTTATTGACATGGGACACAATACATTAGTCAACAGGTAGAAGTCCCTTGGAAATTGGGCATACATTACATGTTGGATGGACATATTATGTCCAACAGGATGCATGGCATAAGGAAGAGAAAGTAGTGCCTAATATGTCACTCAAGAAAAACAATTGGATCATTGGGACCATGAGATGGTTGGGAAACCTTGTGAAAGAGGGCACATGATTCATCGTATGTGTGGGACCAAGTGCTAAATGTCTCAGTAGAAGGATGGGTGGATTCCACATTGGGTCCACTTTGGATGTAAAGTGGATTGAAAGTCATATTTGAATAAGGCATTGCTAGAAATCATCTATTGTATAAAGACATTGTATACAATGTGGAAATTCATTAAAGGAAAATTTTTCATTCATACAAGGGAAAATACGAGAATCTATGATGGTGCTAACAATGGGGTTTCCATAGTATAACACTTGGACACTGGCTAGGTGAATGTGGAAGAGTAAGGATCTTTAAGAGGAACATCTAAGTATGCTTTAGGTGTCAAATTGTGAAAGTATTTTGGGCTGTATTCAATAGGAAATATTTCATTGGATTGATTGTACATCTGTTATAGAGTTGTAGGTAGAAGACCACATTCCCTTGTTGTATATTTTTAAGATTATTCATACTAATAAAGTTAAGGACCCACCTTAGATGCCACCATTACATCTATGTTGTGGATTCTTAATGCTTGTTGGATGTTACTATTCATTGAACTATATTGGATGGCTAAGTGTTATTGAATATTAACTAAGTACAATAGATATAGTATGCTATAAATCCATGGTTGGGTGCAGTTATGGGTAGACAAGCTAAGAGTCATAGTCTAGTTGTAGTAGGATCTAGTTGGACACACTCCTACGACTAAGGTAATGTAGCTCCACACAACCTGAGATTATAAAAGTAAAAATATTTGGGCACATCTATAGGTTCATGATTATTGGTATTAGAGCATACTCTTTAACCATTTTTTTGAATAATTTTTTTATCATAGATTACTCTTCACCTCCTTTCTAGAGGAAAGGTGTTATCAATGAATATTCAAGATCTCTTCACCATGTCTAAGTAGGATTGAAATGAAAAAAAATCATGGGATGAGTTGGTATACAATTGAAAGGGTGACGTGTAGACTTGATTGGAGGATATTTGTTTCCTTATTGAAATAGGAAGCTTTGATGGATCGCTTCACAAAGAATTGACAAGTATTTTTTGTTTAGAACTATAGAGATGAAGTGGAGCTTTTGGAATAGTTTTCTTTGGGTTGGATTGAAATATAGATACACCAAAATTGAGCTACAAAAGAGTTGTAGTACTTTGGGTAAATCAAGGATTCTTGAATAAGTGCTTGGTGCCACAAAATTGGAAGTGAAAAGAGTTATAAATAAGTCTTGGATACTTGGCTAAATGCTTTGGAGATATCTATGTTGTAGAATGGATGGTACAAAACAAGATTATATGGATACATGGATGAAAGTTGCATTGGTGACGTTGAGACAATTGATTTGATATTTCATAGAAATATCCCCAGATTATAATATGTGGGTTGAAGTTTTAGAAAATAGGTTGCAATCTATGCCAAGATAAGGAAATGCATAGTTGCAACATGATATGGGATCATCCAACACGAAGGATTCCAACATTGTAGCAATGAATCATTTGCAATTTACTAAGTCTAGAGGTATGAATCTTCATTGTCTTGATAATAAAACCATTTTTCTATAGATCATCAGTTGATAAAGAATTTGGAATACTTGGTATAACTCCATGTGAATCAAACTTTGACGGTGAATCCAAGAGGCTTGCAAGTAGAACAAGTGTAGTAGACTTCAAAGTAAACAACAATTTTATAATTTCCTTAATAATAGGATTGGGAAAGTTCGTGGAAGAAGGTAATGAACTTTACTTACAAGGTGAATGCATGCAAGAAATTTGTTTTGTGAATACAACTATGAAAGGGTTGATGGTGGTATCCTTGGTAGACACCAGTGTAACCCCCAACTTTGTAAGTGAGTAGGTTCTACAACACATCATCATAATCCTCAAATAAATATGCCATGTTCAAGGTGGTGAAATTAACCATGAGGCTAGTAACAACAATAGTTCATTCCACATTTTTGAAGGTTTGGGAATGATTTGGAAGTTTAGACTTGACAACGATTCCATTGGATGACCATATAGTCATCTTGGTGTAGGAAATTCTCAATATTTCAAGAGTAGTTTCGATGTCCCAAGAGAATTGTTTAAGGGGAATAAACATTAAGTAAACAAATAGTAGATGCAAATCCCTTTATCTTCCCTTCTACCATAATACCAGCGCAAGTAACATACGCTTTCAACTGCACCACAGTCGGGTTCCAAGCCACCAAAGTACCACTAGGGAGACCTGTGACATCCAATGCACAAACACGCCATGTTGGTTTAAGCTTAAGGAAGGATATACATGCATCCGATGCAGAGATCATAGTTCTATGGAGAAATAAAATACCAAGTTTCAACACCCCCAACGGATGTTTTAGGGAAGAATGCTTAGGGTCGCTACTAAGTCCCCGAATGTTAAAGGACAACAAATTCATGAGGTAACCTTTCCATGGCCCTAAATCATCTCTAAGAGACAAACAATCATGAACCTTTTCCTCCTTTGAAAGACGGGGAAACCCTAAATCTTATAGAGAAGACACCCTAGGGTTTTGACAACAACCCGTCTCAGTATCAGACTTCCCCAGAACCCCAACCAACTTCTACTTTCTAGGATTTCTTCACTTATGCACAATAACATTAGGGTAAAAGATGGTGACAATAGGAAGCACATTTGGATCATCCCCTGACAAGGAAATGTTTTCCAGAGGAAGTTTATTTTTGGATGGAGAATCTGAGGATTCCTTCAAAGGGGACAAGGAAATATGGATTGATCCTGGGAGGGGAGTGGAGGAAAGTCCTCTGGAAGAAAAGTAGGACTTGGTAGGTTCACTAAACCCTTATCAGGATTAGAACACATGACGGGGACCATAGATCCAAGCTCCTTCGTATACGGAAAAGAGGAATCACAAACAATATAACACCTTCCCTTCGTTGCACAGGCTAATGCCTTCCTAAACCCAATATCAAACACAGGTAATGAATGAGAAGAGACAAAAGAACATAGTTCAACAACTGTCATAAATTTAAGGATAGTGGGTAGGGTTTCAACAAACTTAGCAATGGAATACTTTGCCGAAGAAAGATCCAACGAAAGAGGTGTTAGATTTTTATCAGTTAGACAGCATTATATTAGGATCTTATCTAAGAGAATAACATGCACACCAATCAATCACAAGAGACAATGGACACAAATATTTTCCTTGGGGAAACCATAAAGGAGAAAACCCCGTAACTTCCTCAAAGATAGAATAAGCACCAATGCTAACAGTAAAACCCAGAGACAGTAAAATGATCTCCAACAGTTGTTCTCTCTCTTATCCCAGCTTCTTCTCTCTCACTCATGCACTACAACTGAGTGTGAGTGACTGTGTGATAAATAGAGAGGCTCACTCTCTATTTATACTAATTCCTAACGTGACAATAACTTACCAGGTCCGACTTCTCTAGGAGAGTCTAATAACCCTAGTGCCCCGAAACTATGGGGACTTTGACCTCTGATCAACTAGGAGGGCTAACCTCTATGACTTTACATGACTTGATTACATTACTGATTCTCTTGATAGGAACATATGGAACTAATCAAATACAATATATGAAATATACAAGTGACTAAATTATGAAGTTATAAATACATCAACACTGCCTCTTAACTAGGAAGGTATTCTCTTGACACAATACATCAGCACAAGTCTTCTTCTATTGATCATAATCAAAACTGGATCATCACTGGATCATTATCAAAACTAGATCATCATCAAAGCTGGATCATCACAGGATCATCATCATCATCACTGCTTTCGCTATCTTAATCAACTAGTGCTATCTCTCAATTCTACTCGTCATAGGAAGTTCTACAGAGCCATCCCTTTTTCATGTTGGTTGTAGTCCTAGCCTCCATGTAGTTCTTCATCTTCTTCAACACTTATATCATACCATGGGAGGAACACATCCAACATCCATGTCAGAAAGGCTCGCCCAGTACTTACATCTGGCCATGGGAGGAACACATCCAACATCCATGTCAAAAAGGCATGCCTAGCACTCACATCTAACCATGGGAGTAACACATCCTACATCCATGTCAGAAAGTCCTAGCACTCACATCTGACCATGAGAGGAACCAATCTAACATTCATGTCAAAAGGGCTCTGCACTTACATCTGACCATGAGAGGAACCAATCCAACATTCATGTCAAAAGGGATCTGCACTTACATCTCACCATGAGAGGAACCAATCCAGCATTCATGTCAGAAGGGCTCTGCACTTACATCTGACCATGGGAGGAACCAATCCAAGATTCATGTCAGAAAGACTCACAGATTCATCACTTCCCTTTGGAGGGAGCCTCGATCTGGAGAACACCAAGCTTCTCCCTGAACACCCTGAAGTACTCAAACTTCACTTTGGCTAATGGCTTGGTCAACACATCAGCTATCTGTTCGTCCGTCGCAACATACTGGAGCTTCAATGCTCCTCTTTGCACCATATCCCTGATATAGTGATATTTGATCTCGATATGCTTCGACTTGTCATGGAACACCGAGTTCTCCGACAACTTCACACAGCTCTCGTTGTCGTAATATATACAAGTAGCATCCAACTGGAGATCAAAAAATCAAATAATAGCTTTCTTAGCCACACTACCTCACAACTAGCCGAACAAGTTACGACATACTCTACTTCAGTTGCACTTAGTGCCACGCAGGATTTCTTCCTGCTAAACCAAGAGATCACACCTAATCCCATACTGAAGTAGCACTTGAATTGCTCTTCCTATCAATGGCACTGCCTTCCCAATCTAAATCAACATCCCAAACATCATTCTTCATGATCGACCGGTACTCCTCAATCATAGCATCCTTCCATTCTTTCTTCTCTACTGCTTCTTCATAGTTGGAAGGTTCTTTATTAATGAAGTCACACAATAGAGCTACATGGCCGGAGCAGGACGTAGTTCTTTTCCTTTCTCTGTATATTTCTTTTGGAGCCCCATATCTTTCTGCACCTTGGATAGCCTCTTGTACCCATGCAGGTTTACTCTTCTGAGGGTTCTTCTCTTGTGGTGGATCTACAGGTTCCTGGTGTTCTTCTATTTCTCGATCTTCTTCTTGAGTTGCATCGTTCATAGTTGTATCTTATATTCTGGGTACTTATGTTTCTTCAGGGTCTTTAGCGGGTCTCTTTCTGGATTTGTTGTAGGATGAATCTTCATCAAATGTTACATCCCTGCTGATGTCGATATTCTTGAATCCTAGGAAGTATATTCAGTAAGCCTTCGAGCTTTCACTATATCCCACAAATATACCCTTCTTCCCTGAGGATCTAACTTTGTCCTCTTTTCTTTCAGAATGTGTATGTACACTGGACAACCAAATATTCTGAGATGACTAAATTTTGGTTTCCTCGCGGAGAAGAATTCTTCAGGTGTCTTGTTCTTGAGTACTTTATGTGGAGTACGGTTCTGTACATACACAATTGTTCTAGCAGCTTCTTCCCATAGATGCATAGGGAGATCTTGATCATGAAGCATTTCCCTTGCAGCTTCCATAATCATTCTATTCTTCCTTTTTGCAAACCCATTCTGTTTTGGATTATATGGAGTGGTTAACTCCCTCTTAATCCCTGAATCTCTGCATAATTATTTGAATTCATTTGATGTGAATTCTCCACCATTATCTGATCAAAAGGTCTTGATTTTCTTTTCTGTGTGATTCTCGATCAAGGCCTTGAACTCTTTGAACTTGTTGAATACTTCATCCTTGTTTTTCATGAAGTTTATCCATGTTTTCCTAGAAAAATCATCAATGAAAGAAACATTGTATACATACCCGCTTAATGAGATGGATGACATCGGACTGCATACATCGGAGTGAATGATTTCCAAGATTCCTTTTGCCTTGATTTCGCTACTTGGAAATATCTTCTTTGTGTTCTTTCCTTTCACACATCCTTTGCAAACTCCTTTATGTTTTTCCTACATTTCTGGAAGTCCTTCAACAACTTTGCTTGTGAGTGGTAGTGCCCTATAGTGCACAAGTGTAAGATTTCTATGCCAAAGTTCATTTGGATCTACTATGTCATGGACCAAATCTTGTTTTGGTTGGCCCTTCAGTTTGTATAGTCCTCCCTCTTGCTCCCCAATCAATACTGCATCATCTATAGTCTTTCCCTTTTGCCACACAAGGACTTGGCCATCTACAAATGCAACCCTTATGCCTTTTGCATCCAATGCAGACATGGAGAGGAGAGTCTTCTTTAGTCCTGGTACAAACAAGACATCCTTCATCTTCATAGACTTTCTAGAGTCTAGCTTATAGCAGGATTCACCACTACCGTGTATGGGATATTGGTAGTCATATCCAAGTTTTACCTTGTGGGGTGAATTATGTTCGGATAGTTTCACAAAAGATTCCTTGAATCATGTCATGTGCTTGGAAGCCCCACTGCCAATAAGCCAATCTTTTCTTCCATGTGTGACAGTTCCCATGAGAGAAGAGATCAGAACATATTCTTCATCACTTGAAGAGTCTTCACTTTCTTGTTTGACTCTCTTCTTCCTGGGAGGATCATCATCCTCTGCAGTGTGAGCATGATGTCTTCTTTTGTGGTTCTTCTTCTTTTGAGAACCATTCTTATTCATAGGATAATTTCTAGCAAAGTGTCCTATTTCATCACATTTATAGCATCTGTGTTTGGATAGATCCTTGCTTGATCTTACAGAGTTATGTTTCTGGTGAGAATGCTTACCTTGGTAATGATGATTGTCCCTTCTTCGTTTCTTGGAGTGTACTGTGAGAGCTTGATCTTTATTTCCCATATTTTCTTCTAGAGCTACTATTTGAGCTTCTTCTTGTGATCATTCTTCCCACAGCCTACTAAACTTGATTAGCTTCTTTCTGGCACATATTCCTTGGATGAAAGAATCCCATGACCTATGGAGACCATTCAAGGTGGTCATCACAATTTCTACATTCTCTACTTCTTTATCCACTGCTTCAAGTTGTTCCTTGATTTGAGAGACCCTTGTGAAGTATGACTATATGGTCTCTTCATTCTGGATCTTTACATTCTTTAACTGGTTCCTCAAAGTCATCTTCCGATTAATGTTCTTCCTTTCAAATAGCTTGGTCAAGGCATCAAACATCTATTTAGGTGTCTTTAGGGAGGACACCTATGGTATGAGTTGATCCTTGATTGAATCAACAATAATCCTCTTAGCCATGACCAATTTTCTTTTGTGTAAGGCCTTAGCCTCATCTCCCTCTGGAACTGGAACCTCTCCACTGATGTAGGAGTCCAATTCATTTTCTTTAAGAACTAAGGAGATCCTGTACTTCAATGCTCGGAAGTTATCATCTCCCCCAAGATTTTCATCAAGTTTGGTGTGATGAGATATCTTAACTGAGAACCTCAAATGGAAATACAAAAGATTTAGATCTTACCAGTTTGAGAAGCTGAAAACTGGATTTGGAGCTGATCTTCTACAGTGCTGGTTTTCTAGTTCCAGGGAAGATTAGGGTTTCACTTTCTCGGAGTTATACCCAACCAAAAACCTCAATTTTTGTATTTAAACTTCAATTTTGAGGAGGAGAGCAATCCTAGCCTAGGCTCACTCAAAAATTCCTCTTCAGTGAAAAGCCCTAATTTCCTGATGTAGTGGTAGGTCAAAAACTGTAAGTGCTCAGAATCAGATTCTACTTCAACAAAAAGATGCACCCTTCAATGGAGGTTCATCCTAGACTCCTTTTGTGGATGGATTATGTAGAGAGACCTAAAAAGTAAGAATCCCTAGCTTCCGCAGCTTCACAGTGTCTTCTTCTGAGGTTAGCTCTAATACCATGTTAGATTTTTATCAATTAGACAGTATTATCTTAGGATCTTATTTGAGGGAATAAAATGCACAACAATTAATCACAAGAGACAATGGACACAAACATTTTCCTCGGGGAAACCATAAAGGAGAAAACCCCACAACTTCCTCATAGATAGAACAAGCACCAATGGAAGCAGTAAAACCCAAAGACACTAAGATGATCTCCTACATCTATTCTCTCTCTTATCCCAGCTTCTTCTCTATCACTAATGCACTACAACTGAGTGTGAGTGACTGCATGATAAATAGAGAGGCACACTCTCTATTTATACTAATTCTCTACTTGACAATAACTTACTAGGGCCTACTTCTCTAGGAGAGTCTAATAACCCTAGTGCCCCGAAACTGTGGGGACTTTGAACCCTGATCAACTAGGAGGGTTAACCTCTATGAATTTACATGACTTGTTTACATTACTGATTGTCCTGATAGGAACATCCCATGACAGACAGAGGAACTCAAATTTACCGACAAATTCCCTCTCTGATAGATTAGAATCCATATCGCAAGTGATATCCCGACCTAGTACACAGAGAGGCCTCCCCTTCTTTACCTTCTTGAAATAGAGGCGGTCTTTGGAAGTGTTAAACCCCGATGAAGAGACAACACCAACTTTGGGATTCACACTACCTATTTCAAGAGGTGGAGAAGCAACACACCTTGAAGAAACAATGCATGGAATATCAATTTGGTTATCTAGAGGGCAGACCGACAAGCTTAGACCCAGAAACCATGTCTTCCAATGACGAAGGGATGAGGAATTTTGAAGCAACCCAAAGGTGACCCTCTGACCGGCATCCTGACCCTGGTAGAGAGTCCAATAGAGGTAAGACTGACATACTGATCCCCCAAACACCAACATCACCACTCAAGAGAACAGACGGAAGACCGACATGAAACCCAAAAAAATCGGCTAAACAGAAAAAACAATGCCAACAGATAAAAACAAAAATAATTCCCACTTGATTAACCTGGTTGGTACTAGACCGGGCGAATAGCTTGCCTAAATTCTAGGGCTTCAACTTCCGGTCAGACCCTAGAAATATCTAGAAGCACGAAAGACAAGAATCCGGACACAAGGTAGCGACCATACTGACAAAATAAACAACTCCACAAACAACAGTGCATCCGTGCCATCCTAAAACAACACATGACACTTCATCACGACGAGAATTAATTAGCCTGTTGCACGCCAATTAATGCGGCTGTAGCAAGCATGGTGTCCGTTGGATCTAAAGATGCTTGAGATCCAACAGGCACCATGCTTGTTGCGGCCACATTAATTGGCATGCACCAGGATGGATATTAATGACCCTACATCACGGTCCAGTGCCAAGGATGCAGCGTAGGGTTTCACAATTTTGGATTCCACTCAAACCCTAGTTCTAGTCGTAGCCGACTCCATGATTTGTTTTCAAAATCCACTATATTTAACATAAAAAAGATAAAGGTGGTTGTATATACTTTTGGGAGCTTGCTAAATTCTCATTGTAAAAAAAAAATAGTAATGGCCAATAAAACACTACCGACTGCACTACCCGCTCAGAAAGAAGTAGGTGAGCACTTTCCAATCTAAAAATTCAAGTTTTATTTTATGGTTACCAAGCCAAAGGCTACGAATAAGAAAAATTACAAATACTTTAATATCTTCACTTTATTTATTATTAATTGTTTATAATAATTTAATTCTCAAGGTAGTGTAGGACATCTTATTTGTTTCATATGATACCAAGCAAAGGATATTGTAACTTCAAAGTAAAATTAAAATCACATTTTCTAAGATCGTGTATTTGATTTTAAGGCTTAATTATTTTGATTATCAATAATCTTTTCTAGTGAATAATATTTTTTTGTTTGTGTGGAGAATAGTTTGTATAACATTAAAATTTGATTGATTAAATGCTTCTCCTTTTATGTTCCCGATGTGGGACATTTATATTTAGTGCAGTTATATTGGGTTTTTAAAAATATTTGATTATAAACTTTGAAATTTGTAATGTTAAAATATTTTTATTATTTATTTTATTTTAAATTTACTATTTTGTTAGCTGGTTATTGGTTAGGATTGGCTGACCTCACACCTCGGGAGTCCCCTTCAGGCGTAGGCGGCATGGTGAGGTAAGCAATAATTATATGTTTATTTAATTTTGTGTTTTAATGTCGTCCTACTGGTTTTAATATGAGATATTCAATACATTATATTCCTGGACTATGTTACCGGTTAAATGGAAGCATGCGTTCTATCACTTCACAAGCACAAATCTATGAATAATAAATGAGGTATGATGCGAGATCAAACTAAAGTTTATCCATCATCTATCACGGTCTTGTTCTTCTCAATCCTGTGCGCTTTGGGTATCAATGCCCTGCTCCACTACATGGGTGTCGAAAGAGAGACAACTGAGATCAGAAAATTCAATTTAAAAGCACTGTCGGTAATTGCGCACTGCACAGACTCTCCCTTCGTAGGAATGGATTGCCCCATTTGCTTGGCAGAACTCATGGAAGGAAAAGGATGAGAATATTACCAGAATGCTGTCACAGTTTCCACGCGAATTGCATAGACGTGTGGCTGGTTTCGAATTATTCTTGTCCTTCTTGTCGACACTCTCTCTTTAATGTGTTGTTGAAGAAACCATCAGGGGTCGTCCCCCTAGAGGAAAGCACCAAAGTGGAAATTACCGAAAGAAACAAAATTGTTGCAACAAATCAGTCTTTCCATATTTCCGAGGACGCCTTAACAATGCCAGCTTCTTCATCTCTGAATTCCTTCAAATCAAGCGAATTGGAATCTAGGAACGCGGTTGATCAAGATATTGAATGAAAACATTGTAGTTTTGACAAGGCACATTACTTGAATGGTTGCTATGACTCAGTGTGCAGTGTGCAAAATAAACATAGCTGGCAGCATGATTGATGGCTGCTAATATGCATGTACAAATTTTAAGGCATAATCTATGTGCTTAACTTGATATAACATTGTTGCCAGGCTTAAATTTTCTTACATTTCACATTGATTTTGGGATTGTTAGTTGAAACCATGGTTTCTCCAATTTATTCGAAATTATTCGAGATTATTAGTTGAAAGAATGATTTCTCTTGGGGGATTGGTTTAAGAATTTTGGACGACACACTTTTATCCTATGTATTACTATTACTCTAGCTGTATCCCCTCAACAAATGGACCAACTTTCCATTAAAAAAATTGAATTTCCCCAAAGGTGGAACGTGTTGAAGAGTGTAATCTCACCCGTAGTTAGTTAGTGAGTTAGGTCACCCATGGTATATACTCACCTATCATGTTTTCACCCATAGTATTATTGTTTTGTATCTCCTATTTAATCTGTTCTTAATAACGAGAAGGTAGTCGATCTTCCCATTGTGCTTCTCTGGCTTCATTCTTTTCTTTGACATGGTATCAGATCTTACGGCCTGATCCGTCCATTGTTGGGGTAATCCTTTTCACAGAGTGGATAACACTCTCACTCAGAAGCCATTTGAAAGCGGCTTGCCTACAGAGCTAGGGGACTATATTTTATTTTATTTTCCAGATCTTATTTTTCGTGATTTGCATCATATCTGATAGTGAGCGTTGTATTTGCATGGATTATTAAAAAAAAGAGAGAAGGGGTGAAGATCTACAAAATTCGTGGAGGACTGGGCTCACCAGATCTGACCCAGTGCTCACGTGGAGATCTAACCCAATGCTTAGTTTTCCAGAGCTCGCAACTTCAATAAATAAATAAAACATGGAGTTTTGACCAAGTGCGTGCTAGATCTGACCCAGCTTGTTTTAGATCGCAAAAATGTGGTGGATTTTTTTTCCTCCCGCGGACTTACGGGCGTTCTATGGGTCTCGTCTCCATGGGCCAGTTTCAAAGAAGCGTGCACAAACCAAACTCGTGATCCTATTGCAGAGAAGCGTGTATTCAGATTGCATTCAGGTGTGCATTTGAATATTTTATTTTCAAAGATAGATCATTGTGGATCTGTCCATATCTAGTTAGCGCTACTGCATGCAGACTACCAAATTTAAATTTGAGAGATCGATGGAGTAAATAATTCCATGCATGTGGAATGAATAGCAGCCCACCGAACATTAAAAAAAAAAAGAGTGTTACACCGCTCCTTTTCACATAGTGGAGAAGCGGTGCCACTGCCTCTTGTGAAGAGGAGAAATGTGGTGCCACCACACTACTGAAAATTTGGAAAAGCGGTGAACTGCTGGGACTTATACCAATTCTTGGCACTGTGCCCCCCCACCGCCCATTTTCTTTCCACCAAGAGCGGTGTTGTTTTTAATTTAAAAAAAAGGCTAAGCAAGGGATTTTTTATTTAAAAGAAAAGAAAGAAAAGAAAGGGAAAATATTTTTTGTTAGTCATATCCGATGGCTAATACGAGCTCTTTGAAGCCGATCTCTGGACCTGTTCTGACCGGAGCTAACTATGAATTTTGGTCTATCAAAATGAAGACATTTCTGCAACTCAACAAATGTTGGGATATGGTGGAAACCGAGTTCAAAGAACCTAAAGCGGCTGCTCTAGCCGCAATGAATAATTCCCAGAAGAATTCTCTCGAAGCTCGTCGAGACAGAGATCTCACAGCCATAGGGATGATCCAAAGTTGCATTGAGGAGTCCATTTTCCCACAGATCTCAGGTGCTACCAGCGCATATCAAGCTTGGAATCTGGTTGCATCGGCCTACAAGGGAACCGATCGTGTTAAAACGGTAAGATTGCAAACCCTACGCCTTCAATTTGAAAGTTTGAATATGAAAGAGTCAGAAACTGTGGATCAGTTCATGACAAGGGTTTCAGGTATTGTGACCTAATTCCAAACCTATGGTGAACCGCTAGAACAAAAGATCGTTGTTCAAAAGATTCTTCGGTGTCTCACCAAGAATTTTTCTATGGAAGTGACTGCCATAGAAGAAGCAAAAGATCTGTCTAAGTTCACCCTTGAAGAGTTAACTGGATCTCTTCTATCTCATGAAGCGTGATTCACTCAAGAAGAAGAATCATTGACCAATGCATTCAGCACCTAGGCTTCCCTCAATAGAGGTTGAGGAAGAGGAGGATGAGGTAGAGGAAGAAGAGGCCGATGGTCTCGAGCTACAGAAGACAGAACTAGTCATAGTCATGAACACTCAGAGCATTCAAAACACTCTCACAACTCGTAAGGTCAGAGGGGGAGAGACAAGAGATGGACCAATAAGTCCAATGTTCAGTGTAACTACTGCAAGAATTATGGGCACTATGAACGAGAATGCTGAAAGAAGCAAGCAGACCAAAACAATAGCAAAGCCAATGTCTCCAAAGAAGAAGAAGGCTCGTCAGAGGTGATGTTTCTATCTTATCAAGCAACTGAAGAACACTGCAGCTCAGATCTATGGCTACTAGATAGTGGTTGCAGCAATCACATGACAGGTAACAAGTCACTATTCTCTTGTCTGGATTCCTCTGTTGTCATGAATATCAAGCTAGGAGATGACTTTCTAGTTCCAGCAAAAGGAAAAGGTATTATTCCTGTACTTACTAAGCAATATGAAAAAATTTCCATTCATGAGGTGTTTTATGTACCTCATTTGACTGTAAATTTGATCAGTATAGGTCAATTACTTCAGAATAAGTATGATGTTAGGTTTCATGATACATACTGTGCTATCTATGATAAACCTCCCAGTAAGAGACTCATAGCCAAAGTTGAAATGACCAAGAATATAATCTTTCCTCTTAGTCTTAGGAGTGCCAGGCTTCCACATCCTATAGCTCATATAGTTTCCAATCAAGATGAATCCTGGTTATGGAACTATAGATTTAGTCATCTTCCCTTCAAGAGTCTCAATCTCCTGCACAAGTAGTCAATGGTCAAAGGATTACCGGTTATTCATGAACAATCCAGCACCTGTGAGGATTGTATCATTGGTAAACATCATAGGGACAATTTCCCCACTTCCACATCTTGAGCCAAAGAGCAACTTGAGTTAGTTCATACAGACCTATATGGACCCATGCAAACCCAATCCATAGGAGGCAGTTTTTATTTTCTGACCTTTATTGATGATTTTAGTAGAAAAACATGGATTTATTTTCTCAGGAACAAATTAGAGACCTTCTCCAAGTTTAAAGAGTTCAAGTATCTCACTGAGAAGCAGTCTAGAAAGTCCATTAAAATGCTCAGGTCAGATGGTGGAGGTGAATATGATTCACATGATTTTTCAGACTTTTGTAAGCAGCATGCCATCCAGAGATAGTTCACCACCAGATACACTCCATAGCAGAATGGAGCTACTGAACAGAAGAACAAGACCATCAAGAACATGGCCCATAGCATGCTGTCGCACAAGAAGCTGTCAAATGAGTATTGGGCTGAAGCTGTTGGATGCTCAGTCTACTTGCTCAATAGATCACCCACAGTGACTATCCAAGACAAGATTCCTGAAGAAGAATGGAGTGGCACTAAGACTAGTGTATCACATCTCAGAATATTTGGTTCGGTTTCCTTTGTGCATATACCTAATGAACTCAGAAGAAAGCTAGACAAGAAAAGTGAGCGTTTCATTTTCACTGGTTATAGTGAACATCACAAGGAATATAAGCTATATAATCATGTCACCAAGAAGCTTGTGGTGAGCAGAGATGTAAAGTTAACTGAAGACAAATGCTAGAGTGATCCTTCAGACATACAACATGAAGTACGCTCACATCAGCCAGATCTACCTGTTAGACTTCCAAGATTGGAAGTATAGTAGCAAGAAGAAGAAGCATATGTTCCACCATAGAATTGAAAAACCAAAAGCTTGAGAGATTTATATGAACAGACTCCAATTCTTGACAAGCAACTTCAGTTTCCTCTCTTCTCCTGTCAGCCCACATCTTTTAATGAAGCAATGGGTAAAAGCCATGAATGAAGAGATTGATGCAATAGAGAAAAATCATACTTCGTATCTTGTTGACATCCTTGCAAACAAAACCAATATTGGAGTCAAATCGGTCTATAAGACCAAATTGAATGAAAAAGGAGAACTTGAAAAGCACAAGGCAAGGTTGGTTGCCAAAGGTTATGCACAGAAGTATGGTGTAGATTATGATGAAACCTTTGCTCCTGTAGCAAGGATGGATACCATCAGAGCTGTACTTGCCATTGCAGCAAAAAATCAATGGCATGTGTATCAAATGGATGTGAAATATGCCTTTCTTAATGGCATTCTTGAAGAAGAAGTTTATGTAGACCAACCATCTCGTTATACTGTCAAAGGTCATGAAGATAAAGTGTATAAGCTGAAAAAAGGCATTGTATGGTCTCAAACACACTCCATGAGCTTGGTACAGTAGGATTGACTCCTACCTCATCAACAATGGTTTCAACAGAAGCAACAATGAGCCCACTCTGTATGTCAAAACAAAGCAAGGTAAATTATTGATGGTATGTCTTTATGTTGATAACATGATTTACACTGGTAATTTGATGCTTGAAGATTTCAAGATAGTCATGAAAAAGGAATTTGAAATGACTGATCTAGGACTGATGAAGTACTTCCTTGGCTTGGAAGTTACTCAAACTGATAAAGGTATTTTTATTTTCCAGCATAAGTATGCTACTGATATTTTGTAGAGATTCAGAATGGATAAATGTAAACCAGCAGAAACCCCTATAGCTCTTGGCACCAAGTTAACCAAGAATGATGACGAGCCAACAGTAAACAATACAATCTATAAACAAATGGTAGGGAGTTTAATGTATTTGACTGCAACTAGACTTGATTTGATGTATGTTGTTAGTCTTATTTCCATATTTATGGAGTCTCTCAAAGACTCTCACTGGAAAGTTGGAAAAAGAATACTGAGATATGTTGCAGGAACACTTGGATATGGCCTCTAGTACACTCATACACCAGACAGTACTCTTACAGGGTACACTGACAATGATTTTGCAGGTAGTCTTAATGATAGGAAAAGCACATCTGGTTATGCTTTCCATTTGGGTACAAATATGATCTCTTGGGCATCTCAGAAACATCCCATTGTGAGCATGTCTTCTGCAGAAGCAGAATATGTAGCAGCCACCACATTAGCTTTCCATGCAGTTTGACTAATAATACTGTTAAAGGATATGGGACACACTGCAAAAGATCCCACCTCTATTTTATGTGATAATAGCTCTGCAATACAATTGTCTAAACATAGTGTATTTCATAGAAAAAGAAAACACATGGACACTCGCTATCATTTCATTCGTGAGTTAGTCAATGATGGACAAATTTCTTTACTATTTTGTGTCTCTAAGGAGCAGTTAGCTGACATGTTCACCAAACCATTGGGAACATCTGTATTTGTATATCAAAGAGAGCACTTAGGCATAGACACTCCTGATGATGTACTACCAGTTGAGATTAAGGGGGTGTGTTGAAGAGTGTAATCTCACCCATAGTTAATTAGTGAGTTAGGTCACCCACGGTATTTACTCACCTATGGTTTTCACCCATAGTATTGATGTTTTGTATTTCCTATTTAATCTATTCTTAATAATGAGAAGGTGGTGGATCTTCCCATTGCGCTTCTCTGGCTTCATTCTTTTCTTTCATAGAACACCGTATACCTATTGTGCTTTATGTCCATTATGTTCTAAATTTTACACCTTTATCTGCTCAAAAAGTGAGTGATATGATCCACAAAAGGTGGACGATTTAATCAATAATGGAGAAAACAACCAAGCCAAAATGAAGGCTTGTTAATTAAATTGAATGGATTGAATGAGGATAATGGTTTGAATCACTGAATCATAAAATCATGAATATGTGCCACGCCAATGTGAGATGTTTAAAAATTGAAGGTAACACAGGTTCTCTATGAGGAGCGATCTCTTTATTCGCTGATTTTATTCTGACTGATTTGCTTCTACAACATAAATGCTTCTTTAATATAGTAAAGATTTTATTTTAGACTCATTTAATATATTTATTAACAGAGACTTTTTTATATTAAAGATTTATTTTATTTTAATTTATACTGGTTTAATATATTTCTTAACAGAGACCTTTTTTTAATATATTAAAGATTTATTTTATTTTATTTTATACTTGTTTAATATATTTCTTAACAGAGACCTTTCGCGCTTTTGACAAGGATTTTATATTGCATATTATTCATAGGGCACTAGAAGTGAATCATGAATTAAATATAGGGATAGGTCCTTCTAGACTGTCAAGGGGCAGTAAATGGTAATGGTTTTACACTTGAATAATCACAGTGAATTAAATAATGAGGAATTTTCTAGATTGAGAAGGTATTTCTCCTTTATTCGTGATGCAACTTTTGAAGAATCTCTTACTTACAATTTAATGAAAAGTCTGTTTTAAAACTGGTTTTTTCATCAAATATGTGATTACTAAATGATCACTATGCACCGCTTAACTAGTTTCTTCATCAAATATTTGATTGCTAAATGATCACTATGCACCGCCTTTGGCTTGTGGGCGCCAAAATCCTCAAGTAAAGTACAAAGAGCATGCAGAGAGCAGGGATGTATACATATATTTGTTGTCTATTGGTCGCTACCTAACTAAGTTGGGACCAACACTCATCCATCCAAGCAAACAAGGAAAGCCCTCCCCCCTACCCGTCTAATCACTAAGTTTCGTGAGGTAGCAACGAAAGAAACAACGAAAGCAACAGTGAAAACAGGAAAGGCCAAGATTACAGCTACAGGAAAGAATTCTATCCGTATAACTGACTGGCAGAATAATAAGCAAGCTAGCACAAGCAAGACGATAATATATATTTATCTTAAATTTAATCTATACATATAGAAAATAAAGACAAAATTATATTTTTTAATATAGAACCATGTTATTTTTTAAAGGTTTTTTTTTAATTTAAAATTTAGTTGGAGAATAGTCATTTCTTTTGCAAATTTAATTTATAAATATTGAAAATAAAAACAAAATTATATTTTTTAATATAGAATTATGTTATTTTTAAATTAAAAATTAAAAATATAGAATTATGTTATTTTAATTTTTTTTTAAATTTAAAATTAAATCAACATTGTCATCTTTTTGCAAAATAGTTGGTTAGAGATTTTTTGGTTAGCATTTGTTGTGAGATCTCACAGGTTAAACATTATCATGTTAGATAATTATGCTATTTTTTTTCATAATACTAATATATTTTCCAACATAGTTGTGACATTATTAATTTTATGAATATCTGCTTTGACCTTCCAGCATTGTACTCTTGAACTTGGGATAAACTAGGTTTCGGTTTAGGTTTCTTCCCATGAAGGCACTTCACCCTATCAACAAATACCCCAATACCCCATTAGCCACTCCATTTTCAATGGCCATTTAAAGAAAGGGATATTTTTTCTCTGTTGGCACGGCAACCACTCCATTTTCAATGTTCAAATATGATTAATTGTCATTTCCAAAGGCTTGAAAATTGTGTTGAATAATTGAATACAGTAGTAGAATAGAGAATCCCACCAGAAAACGTCTCTTTTCATTATCAATAATCATTTCTACAGTAGAAAATATATTCTTGCACAAAGGAAATGTTCTTTCTTCGGGGGAAATGATTTTGAATACCGTTGTCAACTTCTATTTGCCCTGGATTGCTGTCTTTAAATGTCTTTAAATACATATCCTCTCATGACCATAATGAAATTGTTTCATATTAATGCTTTGTAATTAATAGATATGCAAACCACAACAAACTGAAATAAAAGAAGGTGAACTGAAATTGCAGGAAGCAAGCAAGTTAGTGATGAGCAAAGAAAGATAAGTAGGCTTCTTTTCTTCCTTTTAAAATCTTCATTTGCTTCTTTATCACACTGTTGCTAGTTAGTACATAAATTAGTTCAGAGATTATACCTTAATACCATAGAATTTATAGATAAGCATGAACTACATACATCAACGTAGTATCAAATTCAAAATTGATAGTTG
The DNA here is from genome assembly GCA_001517045.1 of Pseudotsuga menziesii. NCBI lineage: Eukaryota > Viridiplantae > Streptophyta > Pinopsida > Pinales > Pinaceae > Pseudotsuga > Pseudotsuga menziesii. Next base: position 810,802 of record LPNX011094084.1, read on the forward strand.
AATAATCTACATATATATTAACCACTCATTGAAACTATTTTTCATATTTATGTCAACGAAACAGATATACATAACCTACATGCTCATGTTATTACTAAATTTTGTTGTTGATGCAGATTGGCCTTCAAAATTTATTCCAGATTATCATAAAAATATTGAAAACTAATTTATGGAAATTAGAGTTTCCAGCAAATGGATGGCCATCATGAAAATTGTGCCGTGTCTGATGATCCTTGCCCTCAGTTCCCCGACAACTTATTGGAGTCCAGGAAACAGAACAACATGAAAGATGAAAACACAAACATGGGAAGAAAAAAAGTGGATGGGCTTCAAGATCATCTAAAGGTAGAAGAGGAGCTTGAATCTCAACTGCCAAGAAAAAGTGAAGGAGAAGTTGAAGTAAGATTAATACCAATTGGAGGATCGAACTAGACTGGGGATATGCCTGTTGAACAGGACCAGCAATCTAATTTATTTCTTGAAGAAAATGATGCATCAAAACCTCATCAAACAAAAAACAATCCAGTGGCTACTGAGGTATGTCCACCGTAGCATTTGTGATTTTTTTCTTTTCTTGAATGATTATTTCCATTGAATAAACTTTTATGGAAACATGCATGATGAAAGATTGCCTTTATAATGCAATGTCTGATCCTATTCCATGGATCATAGTGGTATCCAATCCACTTTCTACTCGGTTGAAATCAAAGAAAGTTAACTCTATTGTTCCAGAAAATGGTAGAAATGCAGATTCCCAGAATCAAAAGTAAAGACCTTCTCATAAATCAAATACTTTGTTAAAGGGAAACCCAAAAGATACAACAAAAAACAGTATAGATACAAATTCAAAATAGAAGAAAAATGCGATAGAGGTATGCAAGGCTGATAAACTAGAAATCACATCACATGATTTAAACAATCCCCTCCGTAGGTCAGTTAACCATGGATATGCAAGGTCAAATTATACTATTCCACAACCTTTTTCTTTGGCAATTGACAAAATGGCATTTACTGGAGTTCGACCTGCTGATAATGAAATTGTCGACAACAAATATAAGGGTACTGTTGCAAATAGTGTCACATATTCCTCAATTTCCAAAAAAACATAGGTAAAAATGATCCAAGAAGCCTTTGGTGAATCTATATTGTAAAAATTATTCAGGGGATATGAATTCGGTGTGTAAATTTTGATTATTATGATGGTGTCTGTGGTGGGCGCTTAGTAGTTGGCATATACATAGTTATATGTTTTTTGCATGTGCTTGACTCGTTATTTAGCTCACACCTCACCATTTATTTTATGATTTTTAGTTGGTTGTGAGGATGACTTCAACCCAATTATCCAGCAAGTCTTTGCGTTCTGAGAGCTTTAAGTAAGTCTCTTCACCCCTGTTTGTCTGATATCTCCTAATAGTATTTTTTGATAAGGAAATAGGCCCAGCAATTAGTACTCTATTTTGTAAGCATTTTTTCTTGTCTTTCCAGGGTGCATGATCAAAATATAAAGGTTCCCATACAAGTAGATTCAAAGAATGAGGAGGAGGAAGACACTTGTTCTGTTGGCTCCTCGTATCCTTCCATTTGTGAAATTTAAACAACTGTAAAAATAGTAATATGATATTGAATTCTCAGTGAGCAGTATGGTCATTTGAAATTTTTTTGGCATAATTGCTTTTTTCTGCAGCTATCTTTTGTCCTTTGTGTTTTTGTTTTACTTAATTTGTTTTAGAATTGCAAATGCAACCCAAGCTTTGAAAGAAGGACCAAGCAATGGTGCCTTTGGTGTTAGCTTTAGTTTTAGATGTGATGAGCGAGTAGAGAAACAAAAAGTGGTAATTTTTATTGTTTTTGTTTTGAATTTTATTCTTTTGGTAATGTAATTGCTATTAAACATAATTATCCTTAATATCACTACAATGTATTTAGAGTGCTATATATAGTAATATTTGATTTTGTTTTTTATTTAATTTCCCAGTTCTAGTCAAAGTTAGAGGAAAAAATCCATGCAAAGGAGTTGGAAAAAAACCAATTGCAAGCTAAATCCAAGGTTGTTACAGACTACTGCACTTATTCTGATGAGTTATACTAATTCTTGTTACATTGATAAATTCTCATGAGAATCATATCTTTCTCTCAGTATTCATGCATTTGATGCCTATATTCCTAGCTTCATTTTTAGAGTTGTCTTGTTTACCTTCTAGGTACTCACTTTTATTTCTGAAATGACATGAAATTTTTCTCTTTCTATTTTAAATATCTATAAGTTTATTCCAGCATTGAAAAGTAAAAATATATATATTTTTCTTCAAATAAAAACTATTTGAAGGTGCAACTTTTAATCCTTCCTTGTCCATTATCCCATTTGTCCCGTTGTCTAGTACTCATTTTAATTTAGCCCATTTGTACCGACATTAAAAGAAATAAGATACCCAAATTATAACAGGTCGTTTTAGGGTGAAGTCAATAACGAGTGCTTTTTACTCTGTTTTAGAATAAGAAAACTACTATGAAGCACCTATAAAGCTCCTCTTATTCCATAAATATAAGGGTTGTCAATTTCAAGGTCACGTTATTTTAATTTTTCCAAACTTTTCACAAGAATGGTTATAAGAGTAATACTTTTTTTAACTATCCATTATTGTTTATTGGTTAAAGTTATTGTGTATGGATATATGAGAAGAAGTGGTTAAAGCTTTGCATTCATGTTTTGTCAAAGAAGTAGAAGTTGTTTCTATAACTTAGGTTTGCTAGAGTTTTTAGTTAAATTTCTTGCTAATTAATAAAAACACAAACACAACTATGGTGTAATACAATAACACTATAAATCAAGACACTAACCATAAAGTTAGTTCCATTAGCTATAAAAATTATTCAACACATAATTGGTTTATTTGAGAAATGTAGCTGGTTGGTTATGGTAGTGTGATGTTTCCACACCTAATTGGGTGATTTGAGAAGCATCTTGTTTGCTAAGTATGCTAGTGTGTATTTTACAATGTTTATTTGAATATGGTGCTATTGTTTTTCAAAATTGTCTTCTCATTTCTATCCTCAATGTCACACAACTAAAAAAAAATGCTACTCCATTAAGCAAAGACATGCTATGATGTGGCTTTTGTTATTATTAATTAATTGCTTTATATATATGTTGCAAGAGTCATTTTTGTACATTTAAAATTAAGACATAATTATTATAATAAAGAATCATATTTGGTTTCCATTAAAGTTACAGTGCTTTTGAATATGTGTATAAGGTATCCCAACTAGCATGCTACAATAGATAATGCTTTTAATGATAACATTAGTTGAATAGTAGATGAATTCTTAATGAAGTTGCATTGAGTTTAAACATTTCATTATAGCATGGTGGGAAACTTGGTTGGAATTAGCATTATATAGAGACAATGGACTTGCTCTTTGTTGAGCATTTTTCTTGGCATTTCAAAGCCACCATTGTTCAAACCATGGAATAAATTACATTCATGTAAGTTCGAGAATAACTAAGTAGAGAGGTGAAACTTCAATTTCTTTTCGTTTCAAAGATAGTTAATCAATTATTATTTTGTATCAAAATTATCTATGCATTTATTCTAATTTGCTTTCTACAGCTTCCATCTTAAAACTAAAACTAAAACTATTAACAATGTCAAAAACATTATCACATTGTAACTCTTGTTTAAAATATAAAAACATTATTATTATTATTTAAAAACAATGTTTCAATTACTTATATTTTCTTTGTTTTATAGATATAATAACTTTGTTGGCCAATGTTTCCTTTCCATGCTCCATATTTTGATTATCGATCATTTTTTCTACCGATCCTACGTTATCACTATAAACTCCTTGTGAATTTATTTTAGTGATCCTACGTTATCACTAAAATAAATATAACATATCGACACATGGATAGGCCAATCACGACCTTTGTATCTTTGATTGGCTCATTTTCTTTTATTTGTAAATTGTGACTTTTTTTTTTATAAAGTCTTACATCTTAATTTGCACCTCACACTTACTTATCCAACTTGATAAGTTTTATCATGATGGGTTTCGAGAACCATTTGGTCTCTCATGATATTTTTCAGCTCTTTTGAGCTTGGTTAGAGGATTATTTCTTTCCTCATTATTATTTGTCTTGATATTTAAGGAGTGATCACTTTTAGAATGCTGATTAGAGCCTTTTGGCACTCGATAGATGTGGCTGAAGAGACAGTCCTCTCTTATGATGAGACAGTTTTCTGATGGGAATCCTCATTTTTACTGTTATGCTCTTGAGGTGTCACTTGGATATACTTCTCCAACTTCTGTAACCCACTTATGGGAAGATTGTACTGATGACCTTTGATTCTTTTTGAGAATAACAAGGACAGGCTTTTTTCTTTCTGAATTTTTTTTTTTATATTATGGGTTTCATTTTCAATGTTTAATTAACTTACAATAAAATAATTTAAAAATTAAAAAATAAAAATAAAAATAATTTATTTATACCAGCGTAAATCTAAATCCTAGGTTTTATCAAGGGTCGAGATGGATCAAATCTCTCGAGATGCAGACCTTTTCTTAGCTATCCATTGATTTGATTGAAACCAAAAAACATATCTTTTTATTTAAGGTTCACATATAATATTTTTATTATTAATATTTAATATTATTTATGATCGACATATAATATTTTTTATTTTGTTAGGAACCAACATTGCATCATTTCCCCACACATGGTTTTAAAACCATACGCAAGGCCCTCCTACAACCATGGGTTGTTTAGGAGGCCTTGCACATGGCCTCCTAAACCATGTACAATAAAACCATGGGTTGTTTAGAATGCCTTGCACATGGTTCACATGGTTTTAAAACCGTGCAAATGGTTTTAAAACCATGTGCAAGGCCAACATTTTTTTGCGGATAATTCAATTTTGTGTTTTTTTCTTGACCCACATTTTTTTACGGATAATTAAATTTTTACTTTTTTATTGTTTTGTTAGGTAGGAAGATTACAACATCTCCCCCATATTAGATTGTTTTTGTGGCCGACATTTATTTTCGCTTATTAGAAAATTTATTTTTTATTAATAAAATAACGTTACGAAAGTGATATTATTTTTTATTTTGTGTTACAAAATCTCCCTCATAATATTCACTATCACTATTATTTTTTGCCAACATGTTACAAACATTAGATCACGTTACAAGATCTCTCCCATAATATTCACTATCACTATTATTTTTTGCCGATATGTTACAAACATTACATCACGTTACAAGATCTCTCCCATAATATTCACTATCACTATTATTTTTTGCCGACATGTTACAAACTTTATTAACGTTACATCACGTTACAAGATCTCTCCCATAATATTCACTATCACTATTATTTTTTGCCAACATGTTACAAACGTTACTAACGTTACATCAAGTTACAAGATCTCCCCCATACTAGATTGTAGAGCGCATCTCGGCGCAATAATTTATTTTTTAAATTTATAATTATGAAATAAACTAAAATCAAAATGTATTCATTAATATATTTTAATTTTTTATTAAATAAAAATAAATTCATTTTTTTACTATTTAGTAATTAAATAATTAAATCATTCCAATTCTATTTATTAACAACATGTTCTAGAAGTAACTTTTTAAAACAATTAAAAATAAATTTCTTCTCTATTTAACTTTACCTTTTAACATTTTCCATTTATTAAATAAATAAGCATTTTCTTTATTAAATAAATAAAGCATTTAAATTTTAATTAATAAAGCATACTTCTCAATAACAATTTTTTATTAAAGAGTATGATTATTTTTAATTGGATGGCTAAAATAAGCATGGCTATATTAACGACAAATTTTTATGAATTTTATGGTGAAAATGGGAGATGGCAATTGTTAAAATCCTCTACGTCGAAAGAATATGTCATCTTTGTAATACTAAGAAGTTTGCATATGAAAAGAAGTTTTTCTTAGAATATCTTTAATACACCCACATTAAATCATAATTTTAAAGTATTTGTTACAATACCAACCTTCTTAACCTTTTAACTCATCAATCCTATGGTGATTCAAGAATGCTTGTAATGCCCCATATTTTTACTTATATTATGAATGATGATAGTTGTGTATTTTACTTCCATCATTCAAATCTAAATAGAAGGACAAGGTATGCATATATTAGTATAAGTTATGATTAGATGAATAACCGGGTGCCATGCAAATGATGAATAAATAATCTTGTGACACTTCATAACTTGGTAATTACTTGGAAAAAATCAATGATAAACAATTAGCATGAACATATGTGTTGATGAGACTAACCCACAGGTTAGAGGGATTTTTGAGTAAGGACTTACTGTAATGTCATTGATTTTAAAAAAGAAAAGGGTAAGTTACATGAAGGATTAATTAGTGAGTTAATGTTGATTCAATAAAATTCTATAATTTGTGGGTTACTATAGGTTTTGGCAAGAAACATGGTTACCCAAATTGCTCATTCAATGATGCAACTCTAATAACAACAATAGACCCAAAATATGGTTATCTATAGGGTATTGAATCGGGTCTTGCTAGAAGGGTGGAGGTATTAGGCACCATTTATCCTTTGAAACTTGACTCATCGGAGGGCGTTATTAAGCTATGCTCCTCAAGTTGTGTGATGACAACTACAAGTTTCTTAGTAGGAAAGTTAGGTTGATATAGTTGACACTTTCACCTACTGGTTATAGTTGGGGTTAGGTCAATATAGTTGATTCTCTAGAATATTCTAACAAAGGAATGAATAAGATGTCAAATATAGAAGTAGGTCATGAATGAAGCGTGATTCAAAGTAGTTAAGGATATTGATTCGTAATTAAATATGCCACCTTATTTTTGTACTTCGTTCTTGTTGGGTTTAAATCACTTGTTTGTTTCTTAAGGATAAATATAATGTTCAATGGTACTAGTTTCTTGTGACTTAGTTAGTAATATTGTATAATGTTGCGTTTATTTGATTATTGTATTGCATGCATGGTTATGAACACTAGTCTCATTTTATTATTATTATTATTATTATTAATAGTTGAAGCACGATGGGTGCAATAAGGGTTAAAATATACATTTGCAAACAACCTTTCATGGTCTTGGCTGTAGGAAAGCGCATACTAGTTTTGGTCGAAATTGTAAAGAATCTGGTCGCAAGGTGAGTAAGGTCGTGACGGAAAATGAGAAGAGTAAGTCAAAACCGAGAATTCAACATGTTTTGAGGAAATAATAAAGGTAATAGTGAGTTAAGTTACACTAATAGTCTATTTTGGGAACAAAAATGATTATAATTTCGGTCATTGGTGATGTAATTGGAGAAACCACAGTATCGAAATGACTTGGTCATTTCGATACTGTGGTTTCTCCGATTACATCACCAATAACCTATCACCACAGAAATTTGGCAACAGATATAATTTGGGTCGTTAGTGCCTTTATTAATGTAACGAGATTTTCAGGGTTAGTTAGAACAACTAATCGACTGTTAGTTGAGAGCTAGTCAATGATTGGAACAAGAATGGTAAGAAGTAGATAAGGGAGATCCATGTTGGGTGAGGGGAGAGATGGATATCGATATTGATTGTAATATGTGTGGATGCGTTGATCGATCCTTATCCACCAAGATAACCATTATGATCGAGATAGAGCTCGACATAAAGAAGGAAGAAGACATGAGAGCAAGAGAAAGATAGAGAAAACTCATCCATTGTAAAGAAGAGTCCGAGAGAAGTATGAAAAGACTAGTGCACAGACCAAAAGAGTTCCAAATATTACTCATGCTAGATGAAGAGTGCTTTTGTGGTTTTTCCCAAATGGGTTTCCACGTTAAATATGCGTGTCTTTGACGTCTGCGTTTTTTGTGTCTAAATTTCTATGATTTTGTCGCACTTATATTGATATAATATTGTGGAATGTCGATAACAATGATGGTAGATGTGCTTTAATTATGTATATGTTATATGTTGTAAACGTGTTGAAGGAGAGACCTTCTTTCTTGTTGTGTATGTGTTCATGGTATTCCATCCCTCTGTTTCGGTCGAGTCACTTGTTAAGTTTTATGTGAAGAATTCCCCTTTCATAACTACATAAAATTGGTTTAGGCAGTCCCCATATACATCTCGAGTGAGACCTCACTTTCGATGCAAGTGGTGTGGATGGAGTTACACTTTGTTGGGTCAATATCTTAGGCTTTGTTGGGCGTACAGGGAATTTGAACCTAGGTTAGTGGAATCAACGCCAACAAATGGTTTCATTGTGAGATATTATCCAAATATCCTTCTTACACTTCACTAGTTACTTGCTCAACATATCTCTAGCCTTCTAGTCTTTTTTAAATTGATGATTGTTTGATTGTAATTAGCCTAATCGACCCCAAGAAGTGCAGAATACAGATTTGTATCAGGGCAATTTTTAGGGGCTAAATTTCTCCAATTGGCTATTTTTGGGGTTTTTTTCAAAAACTAAATTCGCTATTTGGTCATTTTTAGTGTCTAATATCGCCTATATTTACATAAAATATGTTTTTTTATCATAATATTCGCCAAAATTTACACATTTCAGTGTNCTTATCTATAAACATGTCTTTTTCAATCCAAAACAATCGCCTAGAATACTATACTTAAGTATAATATTAGAATCCTTAAAAAATACCTTGATTTGTATCATCGAAAATGTCTATGAATTCAAAATCTACGTAGGTCCGAAGTCCTTCCACATCAACATGAACCTGTGTTAGTCGACCAATAGGAAAGACCTTCAACTGATTGGATAAACACATCTGAACAGGAGACCATACTAGTCTCGACTTTCCCATACTTTCCTAGGTTTGTCTTGTCAGAATAATAACATCTGATCCCAAGTTCAGTATGATAAAATCCATATCATAATCACCTATATGAGTATTCATTCTTAACTCACAACCAATTTTTGGTCTTTTACCAACGTGGTTAACTTTTCTCTGGCCGCACACTTGGTTGAGGTTCCACGACTAAAGCCGATATTTCTTCCAATGCTTCCTTATCTTCTATAAGTGCTAAACAAATTTTAAAGAAAATATTCAACTTGCTTACCTTCTCTTTCGGTTTTATCTAGAATAATGGTTCAAATATTTGAGGCATTTCCAGGACGGGTCCATCATCCTATTCTGGAACAATAGTAGATGTTGACGCCCGATTTATGTCAGGGAACTCATCATGTGCATCAAAGAAAATTTCATTTTCTTTATAAACATCAAACACCATTTTCTTTTGTGTCAACGGTTGAACCCATAGTGTTACTTGATCTCCTCCAATCGTAGCACCTCCTCTTGCTACGACAACAATATTAGGTTCTCGAGGTTCGACATAACTCTTATGAATATTTTGGCTTGCATTATGTGGTTGGTTATGGTTTCTCATGTTTATATCCTTCCATTTGGTAATCAACTGTGAGAACTCCTTGACAATGAGGTCCAATGCTTTTCAATATGAACATGCCAATGTAGGATTAGTATAGTATTTGGAAAAATGTTCGGGTTGTCCACAATTATAAAAAATAATTTGGCCCCTTCCACAACCAAATCCTCCTCCCTGTCTTCAACCTCTAAAAGGACCCCCCCTTGGTTTAAGGTGATTGAGCGGTGGAAGGATTAGGCTTATCAAATGACAAATTTCTAAAGCCCCTTAGAACAAACAAGGTAAATATGGGCTCTCAAGAAAATTTGAAATTTGCCAATATTGGGGACTATTGGGATGATGAGACAGTAGAGACGATTACAAAATTATTGCATGAATTTTAGGATCTATTCCCTACTATTTTTCAGGATTGAAAGAGAATATTTGTTTCTTAGGAGAAATGAAGATTCCCTTGAAGCTCGATGCAAAGCCTGTCAAACAACGACTGTATAGACTCAATTTGAGATATAAAGAGAAGGTCAAGATAGAGTTAGACAAATTTCTAGATGCCGACATTATAGAGCATGTCAAGGAATCTGAATGGATTATCCCTATGGTGGTTCATGTAAAGAAAACGGGTGAAGTATGCATCTGTGTCGACCTGCATAAATTAAATGATGTGTTCTTGCATGATCCATTCCTGAACCCATTCACAAATGTTGTATTGGATAGCGTTGGAGGATAAGAAGTGTACCTTTTTACAGATGAATTCTCTAGATACCATCAGATAAGGATTGTAAAGGAGGATTAGTACAAGACAAACTTTGCAACAAAATGGGGATGCCTCCAATACACAGTAATTCCTTTTAGACTCAAGAATTCCCCTGCTATTTTTTCTATAATAGTAGTAGAATATTTTAAATATTTCATCCATAAATTCCTTGAAGTGTACTTTGATAATTGGACAATCTATGGGTTAGTTAAAAATCATATTGGGAGTATTAGAATGATGCTCAACCGGTGTAGACAGTTTGTGATTTCTCTTAACTTGAAGAAGTGCATCTTTTGTTCTCCTTTTGGCATCTTACGGGGTCATGTGGTTTTTCAAGATGGAATATTAATAGCCCCTGCCAAGATTGTGATTATTTTCGACCTACCACCACTCAAGACAATTAAATAGTTGAGAAATACCTTGGGGCATACAAGATATTACAAAAAAATTATTCAGGTGTGTGTTGAGATTACAACTCCGATGGAAAAATTGTTGAAGAAAGATGTTAAATTCCAGTGGAATTAATAGTGTCAAGAGATTCTGGATGTTCTCAAAGACAAGATGGAATCAACTCCTATATTGGTATTTCTAAATTGGAAAAAATAATTTCATGTACATGTTGACCCGTCATTTGTCATGGCCTGCATAGTACTCACACATCTAGGTGAGGGTTCTCTTAATCACCCCATTGCATTCTATAATAGAAAGTTGTCAATGACAAAAAGGAACTTTACCACTACTGAGAGGGAGGGACTTGCTATGGTATATTCTCTCCAAAAGTTTTGACATCATTTGCTAGAAGGTAATTTTAAGATGTATACAAACCATTCTGTATTGAAATATTTGGTAAATAAGATAGTTTTGGGGGGAAGATCTGTTGATGGCTTCTCTTATTCTAAGAGTTTTATTTTGAGATTATTGTTAATCTAGGATGATTTAATTTAGGACCTGACCATTTGTTGAGATTAGAAAGTGGAGAATATCCTATAGTATCGAAGATAGTCTTCCTGATGCACAAATTTTTTTGGTCAAGATGATTGATGATCACTACAAATATATTGTACATATCTTGACTACAGGATATGTACTAGAAGGATTGAGTGCAACACACAAGAATCAATTAGTTGTAAAAGCTGCATATTTCCAGCTAATCGCTGGTAAATTGTATAAAATGGGACTAGATGAAATACTCTGTCACTATGTCTTGGAACATGACCGATCGATGGTGCTGAATGAAGCACATGCTGGTGTCACAGGAGGCCACTATGTAGGGAAATCAACTGTGCACAATATTCTATAGGCACGATTATGGTGGTCTACTCTGGATGCAAATGTTAGAGACTATTGTCATAGATGTGATAATTTTTAAAGAAATGTAAAGCCGTCGCAACGAGATGAAATGTCCTTCATGCCACTAGTAACTTTGCAGTAATTTGATAAATGGATGGTTGATTTTGTGGGTTCATTAACCCACCAAGAAAATGAATGGGTGCACACTATATGATCACTGCGACATACTACATAACTAGATGGGACAAAGTAGCACTATTAAGAGATTGTTCTGATGTGACTGTTGCAAGATTTCTATTCGACCATGTTGTGACCTGATTTGGATGCCCAAATATTTTGATAAGTGATCAAGTTACACATTTTGTGAATCGGCTGATTGAAAAATTAACTAAGAAATTTCAAATCCATCACCGGAAGATAACGCTATATCACCCACAAGCAAATGATGTTGTCGAAGCATATAATAAGGTCTTAGAGAATGCATGGATGAAGATGTGTAATGTTCAAAGGGATGATTGGGATCACAAGGTACTTGTGGTATTATGGCATTATTTCACAACCTGCAAAAAGTTGATAGGACAGACTCCATTAAGATTGGTTTATGGTTAGGAGGTTTCCATGCCATTAAAATATATTGTACCTAGCCTTAGAATTGTTGTGATCTCTAAGATGACAAATGTTGGCATAGTAGAAGAAATATTGTTGCAATTGTCATAGTTGGAAGAAGATCGCTTCATCATCCCTTATCATCAATGTGTCAAGAAGTTGAGACAGAAGGCTTGGCATGACCGCCATATTAAGTTCAACCAATTTTAGGTCGATGATTTTATCCTTCTATAGGATAATAAATTTTTGAAGCATCCTAGCAAGCTTCGAACACGTTGGTTGGGACCATACATTGTCATTCGTATCACTTATGGAGGCGATGTCTAGTTACAGAAGCTAGATGGCACACCCTTTAACGGGTTGGTGAATGGAAGTCGGATAAATCCTTATCAGGATAGTTGCACTTCGCTCAACTGCAAATATAGTGAAAAAAAATTGAAGCCTTGTTTAAAGTCTTTGTCACAAGTTTATAATTTTGTCGCTAGTTTCAAGATGTGTCACAAGTGTAAAATTATGTCAAAGGCTAAATGTCTGTCCCATGAGAAATGATGTCATAAAAACAACTTTTGTCACAAGTGACACTTGGATGGAATTTAAGTTGAGGTAACGGTATATTTCAATGACATGCATTTTAGGCACATTTTCCATTAGTGCATAATAACTACCTTATTTTATGATTAATGAAGTGATGGTTTGATTGGCGTTTTATTGGAATGATGGGAAACATTTCCCCATGTGACAAAACTAGCTGCCACCTTTTACATTTATTGTAGACCCACACGAGTGAATGCCTTCCTACATGTGGAAACCTATTCCACCTTCATGTTGAAGTCTGTTCATTCATTTATATCCAATTGATAAATTTCTTGAGCTGAGATATCTGTCTGCAACCCCTTTGAATCTCAAGTCGTTTATGTAATGAAAATTCCTATGTCAAGCACCAACACTATTCAAGGATCTGGCATGGATGTTCCCCGTGCCATGCCCATTGCCAAATAAATTCCAGAAGTTGTGTCACGACCAGTGCCGTTTAATCCCCCAAGAAAGAAGCAAACTGGTCACGGAAATGTTCCTCAACAAATAGTCAAAGCTACCCACAATGTTGAAGCATCATGATCTAGGTCAACGGCCATGTGTCTTGGATACATTCCCATAAGGAAAGATGATTCTCCTCATGTAACTATTAGCAATCATTCCAAGCATTTGTTGGTCAAGCCATCTCTCCCGAAATGCATCCATATTATGACATCCATTCTATTGAATCAGAAGAAGATGGGATTCACAAACCGCTCGATCTGCGGTAGTTTCCTGAACTGGCCATGTCGTGATACATGGCCTCTATGTGAGAGACTGAAGAATGGCCTATTCACCATATTCCACTGGAGTGGGCATGAGGACTGGAGAATTCGGGCATACTATCGTTGATGCACATGCCCCATTTTGGTTGCACGACAAAAGTTAATATGTGCATCAAACAATTGTTGGTATTTTTCCATGGAGGCTTCCTTTGGTTTTATTGACGAATTTCGGTGAAAATTAGCTCGACAGCTTCAATCATTGGACTTTCTATTGCAGGGGTTGACCCATCGTCGTTCTTTGTAGGAAAGGAGCAAGACCAAGGCCTAATCATCTGAATGAAGGAGAAATACAACTTGGAAATAAATAAGAGGGGATTCTTTATTTCCTCTATTAATGACACCAATGTTTGGTTCACATTGAAGTATTATCTAGGAAGATGCAACCAAACCAGTGTATTTTCAGAACCATTGCTGCAACAGAGCAGTGTTTTGTGGGTGTCCAAATGAATCGATCGACCTATATTCTAAATGAGCTATTAGAAGATCCCACATATGCTTAAGAGAATGTTAATCACTTTACCTATTCATGGTTTTTAATTTTGATAAATCCTGGATTTATATCCCCTTACAAAAGAAAACAAGAATCCAACAACACCACGATGGATCCAGAATTGGGCGACAAGCAAAAAAAATCTAAAGAATCACAGAAGAGTCGTAAGAAACCAAAGGACGATAAAAAATTTAGATATGGTGGCCTTACCGACGATGATTACAACTGATTATTGATTGAATGGAAAAATTTACTAGTGAGACTTGTAAGAAAATTGTTGAGTGCAACACATACTTGATGAGCAGCATCATCGACTTACTACAGACTTTCTATGTTGTAGTAAAGTAATTTTGAGTAGCAGTTGTGCGGGAATCATTCCAGACCGAGTCGAAAGAAGCTGGTCCTTTTAAGGCTCGAAATGTTGAGGAACCATCACTGCAATAACACAGAAAGGTTCAAGTGTCTCCAAGGCACTTGATTTGGGAACACCAGAGAATAATGCCATGATCAAAGATATTGGTTATGTAAGTGTCAACTTTTTTGTGATCCCAATGTTTCTACTACATAACAATCAATAGGTTGTAGTAGATGAGATAAATTCATGATAGTATGCAGTGTTTGAACAACTCAAACATTCAAAAAATACCGTTGCATCTCTTAAGACTAAAGTGCAGGAGAGGGAGTAGAAATCACAGATATGACAACAGAACAAGAAAATATTGGAGCAAGTTGTCGCTCTCGCATGCCATGGTTTCTTTGAAGAGGGAGTTACTACTGAAATACTCTCGAAGGCCCAAATTATTCAACTTAAGGAGGTAGATACTAACCTACGCCAACGAATTACATAGTTAGAAGTTGAGTTGGCTCCTAGTACACCCCATGAGGTACTAGAAGCATGACAAAAGGAAGTAACGAAAAATGTTCAAAATATTCAAGAGGCTGAGGAACTTTGTCCCAACGCATATTCACAGGTTTCTTAGTCATGGGAAGCCTTGATGGATGATGTGGAGTTGTATAAAATTACAGAGAAGCTTCATACCATAGAGGTGAATCTAAATGGGCTAAGAAACAAATTGAATAAATTGTCACCGATCGAGAAGATGAGAACACATGTCGATTTCAAAACATTACAATAGCATGTTTCCAAACTGCTTACAAAACAACAACACCGAACATAACGTGTCGTAGAGCTCTAGGACGAAGCAGAGAAAATTACATGAACCATCCACCCGATTCATGAGCGGGTGCGATAGGAAATGGGAGTGACAGGAGTAAAAAATTTGCAACATATTAGTTCCGAACTTGTCGAACAAATGCAAAAATTTAAAGAATATGCATAAAGACTTGCAAAAGAGGTGATGAAGATTTGTCAAGAGTTTCAAAAAAAACTCGATGTGAAAAAAATAGCTGGTTTAAGTGGCTCGGGACGAGCCACAAGTGAGTGTTAGGGTGATGTTGGCCCTAGGAAAGTGCATACCGGTTTTGGTCGGAATTGTGAAGAATTCGGTTGCAATGTGAGCAAGGCCGTGATGGAAAATGAGAAGAGTAAGTCTAATCCATGAATTTGACATGTTTTGAGGAAACAATAAAGGTAACATTGAGTTAAGTTAGATTAATGGTCTATTTCGGGAATGGGAATGATTGTAATCTGGGCTATTAGTTCCTTTATTAATGTAACATGATTTATGGGGTTAGTTAGAACAACTAGTTGATTGTTAGTTGAGAACTAGCCGATGGTTGGAACAAGAATTGTAAGAAGTAGATAAGGTTGATCCATGTTGGATGCAGGGAGATATTTCTATCGATACTGATTGTAATATGTACGAACGACGTTGATCGATCCTTATCCCCAAAGATAACCATTACGATCGAGAAAGAGCTCGATAAAAAGGTTTAAAAAAAGAAGGAAGAAGACATGTGAGCAGGAGAAAGACAGAGAAAAATCATCCATTGTAAAGAAGAATCTAAGAGAAGTATGTGAGCTGTGTGTGCAAACAAAAAGTTTCCAAATATTACTCATGCCAAATCAAGAGATATTTTGTGGTTTTTCTCGAATGGGTTTCCATGTTAAATATGTGTGTCTTTGACGTCTATGTCTTTTGTATTTGAATCTCTATGTGTTTGTCTCACTTATATTGATATAATATTGTGGAATTTCGATAACAATGATGGTAGACATGCTTTAATTATGTATATGTTATATGTTGTGAGTGTGTCGAAGAAGTGACCTGCTTTCTTTTTGTGTATGTCGCTTGTTTCGGTTGAGCCGCTTGTTAAGGTTGATGTGAAGAATTCCCCTTCCATAACTGCAGAAACCTGGTTCTGGAAGTCCCCATAGTGATCTAAGGTGAGACCTCACTTGCAACGCAAGCATTGCCAACGGAGTTACACTCTATCCCTCACTTGCAAAGCAAGCGTTGCCGATAGAGTTACACTCTATTAGGCCAATATCTTGGGTTTTGCTGAATAAACAAAAAATCTGAACCTGGGTTAGTGGAATTGATTCCAACACATGGGTTAATTTTCCTTTCATTTAGATTCATAATTTACCTTTTATTTTGTATACATTACATTTCATTTAGATTTATTAACCTTTTATATTTTCTAAGTTATATTTCATTTGCATTTCACTATAGGATTAAATTCATTTAAGTGGGATTCAAAATCTTATCAAATATGAGTTGATGGGATTGGAATCTATCTTGCTTCACATTATTTATGATAAATTCATATTTAACTATAATTTGACTAAATTATAACTTATGAGATGTGAATTGGGTTTGATGTGAAAATTTTCTTCTTGAGTAGGTTGTTAGGTCATTTATTTTTGGTAGGTGGATTATTATTATATTATATATGATATTCTTAGGAATCTTCTTGAGAAGGATGGGAAGGTGGTGGAGAAACTTGATAAAGTGGGATTTGGGAGATAGGATAGAGGTATGCACTTCGAAGGAAATCCTCTTGGAGAGAAAAAAAAAGTAGGGATAACTATTAGTCAACCTTGACCTGTAGCCTTGAGGTTGGAATCTTTATTTGTTTGTCACTAAGTTATTCTTTTTGTTATTAGAGTTGTGACATAGAGAGGTAGGAAATCCCATAAGTTTCCTAGAACTAATAACTAAGATGCTAGTTAATTTGGAATATTAATCCAATTTTCATTAACACACAATATTTAAAGCTAAATTGTTGCAGTGCTTAATACCCTTAATACTAAAGTGCCAAAGACTGAACAACAAATACAAGTATCAAATTTTTATTATTATATTATATGAATGCTTGAAGAAATATGTTTACTATAAATAACTTAAAGAAATTGAATCTATTAACATAGAAATTATGTTAAGAAAGAGATTTCAAATATCAAATTTATATTTATAATTTCTAAATTAATAAAATGAGTAAGCCTAATAGTTAAAAGCATGTGTTTTAGTTATTACATTGGACCAATAACAACTCAATACTTTACTCTATAAATAAGATTTAGCAAATTGAAAAAAGTTTTCTTTAAAAAAATTACTTAAGGCATGTGTCGTCTACCGTTTTGATCACTAATAAAAATAATTGAAGCTGAGAGGGTCCATTTTTGTGGGTAAATCCGCTTCTGCAATCCAAAACAAATCAAACTCCATTCCTATTGGAAAAATTGACATATTAACTAGGCTTTTCCAAATAAATTTTAATGTTTATTTCATTTAATTGGGTTAAACTTTAAGTTTTGATTTTGAAAGTGTACATCAACATTTAGGTTAGAAAATGGGTTCTAAAAGTTGCAATTTTGGTTTTGGAAAATAAAGTTTTTGAATTCAAAAAATGCAATTCTAGATTCCAAAAATTCAATATTTTAAATTTTAAAGTATATTTTTTATTTAAAAAATATAATTTCAATTTCAGAAGTAAAATTTTTCATTACAAAATTGTTAATTTTGAAGATAAAAATGCCATTTTTAACTCCAAAACTGTGAATTTCAATTAGAAAAGTGCTAATATTTGATTGCAACAATAATTAGAAAAGTGCTAATATTTAATTGCAACAATATGTCTTTAGATATTTTAATTTTTTTATTTAAGATCTGAAAATTTCCTATATTTGGAATTAGTTGAATCTGACTTTAACTATATATATATATATATGATTGTATTTTAATGTGTTTGTGTAATAAAAAATATTATTAGTGTGCAATGTCTGTTATCTACATTTCTATGTTGGTTTCAGAGCCTGGATGGGCTTAATTCCCTCACAGTAATGCCCAACAAGATGTGAGCCTTGTTAGTATATTCTATGTAAATATGTAGGAGTGTAGAGTGATTGTAGAGTTTGGTGTGTGAGTATTCCGTGTGCCCATTGTTTATTTCTATTTCAACACACAGAGAGAGATCGCTGCATATGTTTGAAGAAACTTCCCATCGGTCAAACCACAGAGAGGGAGAAGGGATCTCCTCATCTCTAAAGGAGCGATCTGCTAATTGAATGTATCTCTGATCAGTTGGGCGACACGTTGATTTGAGACATTGAATGTTCAGTGTATAAAATCTCAGTTTGAACCGTCAAACGATTGAAAATCTAGGGCAGGCCACTGTCAAATGAATAGCAGCTGAAGCCTTGAGTTCTTCCTAAGGAAATTGTGATATCAATCAAATAACTGGAGACTTGTTGTGTGTTGGATATATGACATATTTTTGTGTTATTTGTTGGTAAGATCACTGCACAAAGGTTGTTGTCTTCGTGGAAAAGGCCCATCTTCTGCATGTTTGTTGCTCCTATCAAGCCACCACGACTTTGCTGGAGAATGAAGCCGCCAATTGCTGGAAAGAAGAAGCTCTCTTGCTGTGTATTGGGATAAATTACTGCTGAAGTTAGTGTTGGGGATTGTTTCTAAGTCGTTCTGATTGGTAGTGTGCCCATAATTTATCTGTGTATGAGCCGTGAAGGATCAACCAAAGAAAGATTGATTGGGAAACAATGTTTAGGAGGAGTGGAGAGCAAGAACATGTCATCTTGCAAGAGTTGGTTTCATCCTTGAGACTGTAATCAAAGTTTATTCAACTTGCGTGGGTAACATCACCTTCACAGATAGGTGCTAAGAATAGTAGCTGAGATTATTCACAACCCGATTTTTGAGCTAGATTCATTATCGAGATTGTCCTTCGAGACGTCAAAGATTCATCATTCTGCAAAGTACATCAATGATAGGTAGAAGCTATTATATTTTAAATGAATCAAGTAGTTAAGAAAAGAGCGGAAACCATGATATTTTAGAGTGGGTGTAATGATATTTTAGAGTGGGTATAATTGCTAGTGAAGACTATATCATATCATACAATTGTGGTAAGAGGCAAAGTTGTATATGTTTTAATGTTTGTTATTTGCAATGTAAGTTATAAGGGAGGGACATGCCGCGATCGATGTTGCCTCTGCGAGGGGTGCCCTGTTGCCGGTACATGGCTGTGATCAGAGAAGTGTGAAGCCGATGCGAGGGGTGATGATGCTGCAAGGGTGAGCGTAGAACAAAGACCCTCGGCCAGGAAGAGTCCTAGATGGACGCAATAGAGGGGGAGAGCTTATTAATGACATTGTAAACCAAAACTAGCACTAGTACAGGATGGGGATGTTTAAGACGTTTTTTTAGATGAAATTAGCATTTCATCTTAATTTTTAGTTTATAGTGCTTTTATATATTTTAGGAATTTTTTAGACAGTATTTAAGACAAATTTTAAAAGAGAATTAGAGATTGTCTCACATATATTTTAAAAATGTTTAAGACAATTTTTAGACTATTTTTAAGACAAAATTAGAAATTGTCTCAAAAATATATTAGGAAGGTTTAATAATATTTCTTATGACTATAAATTTCTATTTTATGTTTTTTAATTACTATTTATTGGAAACTGATTTTTTGGATTTTATGGAGGGAAAGAAAATTGTTTATGATTTTATGGAGGAAAAAAATTTGGGAATTAAGATAAATCTTTTCCAAATTTTTTTTTGATTTTTCGGTGCTTGCATAGATCTGTGAGGTGCCTTGAATCTCAAGATAGCTTCATCAAAGTTGAAGGTGTATTCATCTTATTGTGCTTGAATACATCCTTGAGCTACTTCTAAGATGAAGGTATCTACATTAAAGCTGAAGGTGAAGGTGAAGGCAGAGCTGACTGTGTCAAACATGAAGGTGATCCTTGTGGTTGGGCAAGCTAAGTTGAACAAATATGCAAACTGAGGTGCATTCCTAATATTGATATCTTATGTCAATAATTTTACTGAAGATATTTTTAAGCATAATATTTGTGTTCTTCATCTCTTAGATCCAAGTTCTATTGCGCATTGATTAAGTGGTCATGATTTGGTACGACCCCTGGATAAATGTCGATTTCCAGATCTATTTTAATACATGGATTGAGCTTATTGTTTCAGTTCAAAATATGAAATATTATCTAAATTCCTATTGACATCATCAAAGGTCTGTGCTAACTTGGAAGCAGAAGCAGCTACTAGGAACTACAAAGGTTTGTGAGATCAACCATAATGTTAGTTTTTCTAGATCTTATTAGCTTGATTAGGATATTTTTCTGAAAGAATAACAAGTACAACTAGGTGAATGAGATATAAGAGATACACAAGACACAAATATTTTCATCGGGGAAACCATAAAGTAGAAAACCCCGCAAACTTCCTCAGAATAGTAAGATGATCAAAACCAGTAATAAGAAGTATTCAACAACTATCTATCTCTCCTCACTTTGTCTCTCTTTCTCTCTCATACGAACTTGAGAGTGTGAGGTGTGTATAAATGAGGGAGGGTGCCTCCCTATTTATACTAACCAAGTGACCAACCAAACACATGACTAGGATGACCTATTCCACTAGCAATGCTGACTTCACCTAGCGAGACTCCAAATACACATTACATGATATTACACTAGGGACTATTGGCTCGACATACGATGAAGGTTGTACCTCAAGGTATAGACATAATTAAGACATCTCGCAAGGAGGTAAACACATATCGAATGGGGGTAGAATAACACACAATGATAATATACATTAGAATATCTTCTGAAGTTACAAATATATCAACAATCCCTCTTAAATAAGAAGGTATTCTCTCTCTTCCATACTCATCAACACATATGGTCAATTCTTCATCACAGAGTCATAGAGCCATCATCATAGCTACTGTCATTATCATCTTATTATTATTCATTGAATGGTACTATCTGTCATCAGAAGTTTCTACAGAGCCAACCCTTTTTCATGTTGGGTGTAGGCCTAGTCCTCAACCAGGTTTCATAACATCTCGAGCAAGGCATCACGTAGGGACTGTCCAGGACCTTCTTTACATTTCCATGGAAATAACCTGCATCTTTTACCTTAATCTCGTTGTATCCAGATCATCTCTTTTTTCTTGCACTAAAGAAAACATAGAACATAGAGCATCCATAGTCAACCTGCATTCTACCAGTAAAGGAGAACCTCCTAGGTGCACCTCAAGTTCTTCATGGCCTAAAAATATCAACATGGGAACACACACACATATATAGATATATATGTAAGGATTGATTATGAACAAACAACCTACTACATCAGGACTTTTATGTCATGGGTCAACCTCAAGGACTTATTACATATGAACAACCTACATCCAGGCTCTTTCCTGGTCAGACAACCTTCAGGATGTATTACATCTGAGTAACTTGCGCACCACGCTAGGACTCCTTTTACACTCGGACAACCCACAAGACTTATTACATCGGAGTAACCTGTATACCACGCTAGGGCTCATATTTACACTCGAATAACCTGTCTCAGGACTGATTATGCCCAAGGATAACATCCAAGCTTTGTCGGGATTGATTACATCCAAGGACAACCTACATGGATGATTACATCTGAGCATCCTGCTTCACCACAATTTTTACCGCTCAAAAAACCTTCCTCATTTCCCATGTGAGATATTATGCATCCATAATTTCTAGCATAAAAACATATCAGGACTGATTACATCTAGAGATAACCTGCAAGCTTTGCCAAGGCTTATTACATCCAAGTATAACCTACATGATTGATTACGTCTGAGCAAACTACGATCTTTGCCAAGATGTTACGCTAAGACAACATGTCTCTCTAGCTATGATAGAAAACATCACTCCCTCCTATCGAGAGGTCTCATTCTAGATCACACCAATTCTTTCTCTGAAGTACTCAAACTTCACTCTGGCTAGAGGCTTGGTCAACATATCGGCTATCTGCTCATCCATTGCCATGTACTGGAGCTTCACTACTCCTCTCTGCACCATATCTATGATATAGTGGAATTTGATACCAATGTGCTTTGACTTGTCATGGAACACACGGTATTTTGACAACTTCACACAACTCGAATTGGTGCAGAAGATGCAAGTCACATCCAACTGGGGATCAAACAAGTCAGACAATAACTTTCGAAGCCACATTGCCTCGCAACTAGCTGAGCATGCGACAACATACTCTACCTTGGCTTCACTCAACTCCATGCATGATTGCTTCCTATTGAACCAGGAGATCATGCTAGATCACAAACTAAAGCAGCAACCTAAGGTGCTCTTCCTATCAGTGGCGCTATCTACCCAATCTGAATCAACATAACCATGTAGGTTAATCTTCTGATTCACATATTATTTGAGCCCATAATCCACTGTACCTTTTAGGTACCTCAGTACATGATTTGAAACTATTAGGTGAACATATCTTGGATTCGTCAGGAATTGGATCATGGTATTCACCGCAAAGGATATGTCTGGTCTCATATTCATCAGATACATCAATTATTCATTCATTTAATAATACATCGTGGCATAAAATGAATCAAATGAAGCATCACTCAGACGCTTCAAGTTAGATGCCATAGCTGTAGCTATTGCATTATAGTTCAACATTCTAAATCTCTTCAGAATCTCCACTGCATACTTTCCTTGACCAAGGAAGATTCCATCTACACTCTGCCACACATCCATGCCTAAGAAGTAGTGCATCATACCTAGGTATTTCATTTCAAACTCTGTAGAAAGTCTTCTCTTTGCATCTTTAATGAGTTCCTCTTTCCATGTTAGAAACAAGTCATCGACATATAGCAGGAGTATAATTGGTCTTCTATATCTAACCTTGAAGTAAAGGTTGGAATCCGCTTTACTCTTGGTAAATCCTAAGATCATCGTGGAAGCTATCCATAATATCGCACCATGTCATTGTTTCTTGTTTCAATCCATACAAGGCCTTCTTCAATTTGCACACATGGGTCTTCCTGTCAGGTGTCTCGAATTCCAATGGTTGTTCCATGTACACTTCCCCCTCGACTACACCATTAAAGAAAGATGTCTTGACATCCTTCTGGTGTATTTTCCATTTCATAACTATTGTTAATGCAAGTATGTTCCTAATGGAAGTGTACCTGACCATGAGTGAAAATGTCTCTTCATAGTCTATGTCTTCTTTCTGTGAGAAGCCTCGTGCTACAAATATTTCCTTGTATTTCTCAATGCTTCCATCTGCAACATGCTTGATCTTGTAGATCCATTTTGAAGTCACAACAAAATTCTTCTCCACTCTTAGAACTATCTCCGAGACATCATTGTTCATGATCGACTGATATTCCTCGATCATAGCATCCTTCCATTCTTTATTTTCTGTAGCCTCTTCATAGGTGGAAGGTTCTCCGTCAATGATGTCATATGACAGAGCTACATAAATATTGTAGGGATTTTCCCTTTTACTCTCTCTATGTAGGGCCTTCTAGAGCGCCATACCTTTCATCTTCTCGTATGATCTCCCGTGCCCATGCTGGATTCCTCTTGTGGGATTTATTATCAAGGAATATCTCTACCAAATATTGGGGTTCTGTCATGTCATGATCTTCATGGTCCTCTGGAAGTGATTCTCCAATTTCCATATCTTAGACTCTTGTTTCTTTAGGTTCCTTGACCTCCTAAATAGTTTCCTCCTGGATCTGAATTATGCTGAGTCTTCATCAAAGGTTACATCTCTACTAATGTCGATCTTCTTGAATCCTGGGAAGTATATTTGGCAGGACTTTGATGTATCATTGTATCCTACAAATATGTACTTCCACCTAGAAGGATCGAGCTTGGTCCTTTTCTCCTTTGGGATATGTATGTACATTGGGTAGCCAAATATACTCAGATGGATGACTTTCGTTTTCTCTCCCGAGAAAGCCTCTTCAAGATTCTTGTTTTCAAGTACTCGATGAGGAGTACAATTCTTTACATACACAGTTGTTCTTTCTACCTTCTCCCAAAGGTGCATAGGAAGATCTTGGTCATGCAACATAAGTTTTTCTTCCTCCATGATGGATTAGTTCTTTCGTTCCACAACCCCTTTATGTTGAGCATTGTATGGAGTGCCCAACTTCCTATTAATCCTAGACTCTCTACAGAATTCCTTGAATTCTTGCGAAGTGTATTCTCCACCATTATCTGACTGTAGATTCTTGATATTCCTATTAGTTTGGTTCTCGACCAAGGCTTTATATTCCTTGAACTTACTGAAAACATCACTTTTCCTTTTCAAGAAATGTATCCAAGTCTTACGTGAGAAATCATCTATAAAAGAAATATAGTACACACATACCCGCTTAATGAGCTAGAAGACACGGTTCCACATACATCCGAGTCTACTATATCCAATATTCCTTTAGTGTTGCTCTCACTACTGAGAAATGTCTTCTTCGCATTCTTTCCTTGTGCACATCCTTTGCAAATGCCTTCATGATTTTTCTGTATATCTGGAAGTCCTAAGACTGCTTTGCTTGCCATTGGTAGTGCTATGTAGTGCACATGTGCAAGCCTTCTGTGCCATAGTTCATTTGGTTCAATTGACTCATGAACCGGTGCTTGTTTAGGATGTCCCTTTAGATTGTAAAAGTCTATGTCTTCTTCTCCAATCACTTTTGCATCCTCTATTGTCTTTCCTCTAGACCACATCAGAACTTGGCCATCGACAAAAGAAAAACTAATTACTTGTTCATCTAGTGTAGAAATGTAGAGAATATACTTCTTCAATCCTGGAACATATAGCACATCCTTCTTTAAATATTTCTCGGAGTCAAGATTATATGAAGGTTCTCCACTCCCTTTTCTGGGGTATTGATAATAATCCCCAAGTTTCACCTTATGAGGTGACTCATGTTCATACATATTAACAAATGGTTCCTTGTATCCTGTCATATGTTTAGAAGCTCCACTATCCACAAGCCAATCATATTTCCCGTGTGAGTTAGTGCTAATAAGTGTTGAGATTAGCACATACTCTTCATCTAAATCATCCTTCTCTCATATGAATCTTTTATTTGTTGGTTCATCATCTTCGGAAATATGAGCATGGTGTCTCTTCTTCCTGACAGGAGAATCTCTTGCAAAGTTTTCCTTTTCATCACAAGTATAGCATCGGACATTGGAAGGATATCTCTTGGTCTTGTTTTGTTTCTTGTCCTTCTTCTTGTTGTGATGAAAGTTCTCATTCTTCTCCTTCTTCTTGAAGTTCTTCTTGGTTTCAAGAGTGATAGATTGATATTCATTTGCTCCCATATTCTCTTCTCTTTTCACGAGTCAATCTTTTTCTTATTCACATTCTTCTCAGATTTTGTTGAAAGAGATCAATCTCCTTCTTGCACATGTATTCCTTGAATGAATGAGTACCATGATCCAGGGAGACCATTCAAGGTAGTCATTATAATTTCTCCTTCTTCAGCATTTTCTTCAACCACTTCAAGTTGTTCTTTGACTTGAGAAACCCTTGTGAAGTAAGACTGTAAAGTCTCAGTGTTATGTATCTTCACATTCTTCAATTGGTTCCTCAAGGTCATCTTCTGGTTGATGTTCTTTCCTTCAGTGTCTTGAATGAAGAAACATGGGGGATGAGGTGATCCTTAATAGAATATACAATGATTCTCTTAGCCTTAGCCATACTTATCTTATCAGCAGCCTTAATCTCATCTCCCTTTGGTTCTGGAGCTTTTTCAGTGATGTACTGATCCAAATCATTATTCAAGGATGAGGGAGATTTTGTACTTCTATGCTCAGAAATTATCAACCCCTCCAAGCTTGTACTCAAGTTGAGTATGGTGAGTCATATTTTCAAATGAGATCCTCAAATGGAAATAACAAAGATTTAGATCTTACCAATTTGAGGTGTCCAACCTAGTTCCAGAGCGGGCTAACATAGGGTTTGTCAAAGAAACCCTAATTTTTCAAACTTGGAGTTTGGGAAATCTGTTTGGATAGAAAGATGCACCTCCTTGAGGCAAGTTTCTCAGCAAGGTAACTTTTTGAAGACCGAGGTGGGAAAGGCTCCGAAGCTTGATGCCCTAGTTTCTCCCGGCACTAGTGACAAGTTCAAAAATGAAACTTCTTAAATCTGAAATTGCTTCCACCAAAAGATGCTTCCTATTAAAGCGAGTTATCCTAGCCCTCTTTTCTTGATGATATGTGGAGAGAACACCTTGAACTAGGAATCCCTAGTTTCTGCAGGTACACAACACCTTCTTTAAGAGAGGCTCTGATTCCATGTTATTTTTTCTAGATCTTATTAGCTTAATTAGGATCTTTGTCGGAAGGAATAACAAGTACAACTAGATGCATAAGATATAAGAGATACACAAGACACAAATATTTTCACCGGGGAAACCATAAAGAAGAAAACCCCGTAAAATTCCTCAGAATAGTAAGATGATCAAAACCAATAATAAGAAGTATTCAACAACTATATGTCTCTCATCCCTTTGTCTTTCTTTCTCTCTCATGCAAACTTGAGAGTGTGAGGTGCGTATAAATGAGGGAGGGCGCCTCCATATTTATACTAATCAAGTGACTGACCAAATACATGAATGGACTGACATATTCCACTAGCAAGGTCGACTTCTCCTATAGAGACTCCAAATACACATGACATGATGTTACACGAGGGAATATTGCCTCAACTTACAACGGAGGTTGTACCTCAAGGTATAGACACAATTAAGACATCTCATAAGGAGGTAAACACATCTCCAATGGGGATACAACAACATATAATGATAATATACATTAGCATATCTTCCAAAGTTACAAATACATCAACACAGATGAGGAGGACCACCAAAATATGAAGGCTTATCATGCACCACCAATCTCTCTCATACATCATGTATTTGTTTTCTTTTTTATATATATCATGTTATGCCTACATCTTGCCATGGTCTTTAGAGGAAATTTCAACTCAAAATTGGCCTTTTAACTCTAATTCAAATTCCATGTCATCATGTGTTAGCCAATGAAATTGCTTTAAATTTGAAATACTGTATAGGTCTTAAACACTTTTTTAATATAGATTTGGGGACAGGTATTATAAATTAACAACTTTTATTGTTTGTATTTTTGACATATCTCCCTGTGTTTTTATTCAAATTTTGATCGGGAGAGCTTGTTGGATGCATAATTAAATTCCGCATCCAACGAGTACCCACTTGGCATACTTTTGACGGACACCGCTACCAAAAAAAAAAAACCTGAAAAAAGTATGTCGAGTGGGTACTCATTTTTAAGGTATTTCTTGTTTTCGGGGTAGTGGGGTCCGTCAAAAGTATGTCGAGTGGGTACTCGTTGGATGCAAAATTTAATTCCACGTCGAATAAGCTCTCTCAATCAAAATTTGAGTAAAATTTTTGGGGATATATGTCGAAAATATAAACAAAAAAGTAGTTTTTTTCTTTTCTTACTCCAAAATTAATAAATATTATTTTATTATTTTAACTATTATTTTATTAATTTTTTTTAGGAGATCCATTTTGAGTTGAAATTTCCTCTAATGTGTACCTCCCGTATCAATCTTCCTATCAACTTCAAATAATAACAATAATAACTACATTCATGAAGGATTTTACAATGATTTAAATTTCCTCAAGGATCCAAACAAATCTCTATTGTATTCATCAATCATTACCATCTTGATGTAGGAAAGAATTTCGTCAACCATCTCTCTCGTACCCTAATTTCCCGTGGAGTACAGTTCGACATGGTTGAAACATCTTTCGTCCACATAGTAGTTTTCGCGAAGAATTATTGCGCCGAGAGGCGCTCTACAGCCCAGTATGGGGGAGATCTTGTAATGTTACGTAACGTTATTTTTATTAATAAAAAATAATTTTTTTAATTATAGGCTAAAATAAATGTCGGCCAAAAAAAAACCTAATATGGAGGAGATGTTGTAATCTTCCTACCTAACAAAACAATAAAAAAGTAAAAATTTAATTATCTGTAAAAAAATATGGGTGAGGAAAAAAACACAATATGAGGGAGATGTTGTAATACAATACCAGCTTTGAAACTCGTCAGCTCTATTGAAATATATCCTCAACCCCACCTCTCAACAAACCATAACCCTTCAATCTCCTCCTCTGGCGCAACCTTCCCAATTTGTGCGAGTGATTACTTCCGTTCTTGAACCAACATCTCAATGGCTAACAGTACATATAATCTGCTTGGATGAACTTGCCAAAATTTATCTTTATTAATCCAGCTTGAGACTTTCAATCTGTCATTATAGTGACTACTTATAGCTTTGATTCTTCCTTTCGATGTGGTCGATCTGGAACCAATTGAAGAATGGCACCACCGGAGATGCTATAAATATTGAAATCTAACTGTTTCATCGCACCTACGATCTCCTTCTCCTAGCGCGCGCCAACCTCACACACCCATGTCCACCTTCTCCCTGTTGCGGCTTCCCTTTCACGTAGTCACCAGAACCAACCAGGAAAGTAAAGTTCGCTCTCTTCTTCTTGGCTGCCGCAAGATTTCCCCCAGCTCAGGAACGAGTCCATAGACTTGGCAGGATGATAAAGAAAGTGAGGATCAAGAAAATGATGGGATGGAGCATTTTATGGCAGAGAAGGATGTCAGTTCATCCAAATTAAGTGTCCAACCAATCCAAGTGCCAAATCCCAATAAATATATATGTTTCCTAGCCATCTTTATGTTTTGTTAATCAATTCTAATGTCCAAGATGTCTTGCTCTCTCCCTCTATCGATCTAAACTCTCCTTGCAAGAATATGCAGGCCTCTCTAGATTCTGAACTTTCCTCCTCTGGAATGCTCTCTGATATGAATCCAATAGATGAACTTGGGCATGAAGTTAGTAATCTACCACAACAATGTGATCCAGAGGACTGTTTCCAGTGGGCATGCATTGAATATTGGCCATCAGAATTTCAGCCAACAGAAGCGAGATGCATTTCTAACGATGGAGAATTACCAACCAATGAAAACAACCATATCATTCCAGTTCCCCAAACAAACCTATGCAGGAATAACAAGCCTGAGAATTGCCAGAACACGCTGCAAAAAATCTACGAAGAATACTTGCAGGAGTTTTTGCAAGACGATACAGTGGTTATTAATGCAGAAATGGTTTCCACCACAACAAAGAACAGTGGCGAAGTTAATGTCTTTTAGACCAGTCGCGAAGTTTGTAGATAACATTTTTTTTCGAAGTTAAGTATTGTTATAAATATTTTAAACTTTGTCATAATGTGATGTTAGACCTGACATATTTTCTAAGTGAAATATTTTCATAAAAGATCGGACTACCATATTCTTCTAAGTATTCTCATAAAAGATCGGTTCTGTAATTCTGTAATTGATTACAGGGAGCGAATCCTAAAAATTTGTTTGTTTTTTCCTAAATTTCTTTCATGTTTTTGAATTAGAGATTATATTTTGCTTTGAGTTTGTAGATTACATTTATTATTTTTTTCAAAATGTGTTTTTATAAAAGATTCTAAAATTGTTCTTAATGTGATGTTAGCCATGATATCATTTCGAAGTGAAGTATCTTCATAGAAAGATCGGTTCTATAGCATTTTAATAAAAGTTCGATGCTTTAATTGATTAGGGAGGGATTCCTTAAAATTAGTTTGGTTTTTTCTTTTAATTATTTTTTTTAAATATTTAAATGTTAGGTAAAGTGGTGTATATATTTTTTTGATTTAAATCATTTCAAATTCAACTCAATGTGTACTCTACTCCATATAATAATAAATATTAATATATAAAACCTTTATTTTGTTTATTGGGTCAAGAGGCCTCAAGGCTTTTAAACAGCCCAAGGTTTTCTCACTTATTACACTACACGCATTTGAGGAAAAGTTTGTACCTAGAAAGATTTGATCCTTCTCGGCGCTTAATAGAACCTAGGATTTGGATCTACGCTGGTGCTAAGTCAATTGGATTCTTGAATAAGATTTGGATCATGTTAAAGTCGGGGTACCCATTATTCCAGTATTTTACGATCCTAACCCTTCGGATATCGCGTGTCATGCGATTTATACTCCAGTACTGCACTTGTTTTGGTGTATTCCAGTTAATAATAGAGCACTGTATTGTAAAGATCTGCGCATGCTCGAAGAGGAGAAAAAATTTGACTGTAAAACTTGTGAAGAAAGGTCGTGATACGACTCCAATACAATAACAGAATAGAGAAAAGCTCTTTTTGAAGCTTCACAAATATGTGGTTTCGAGCGGGCGACCTTTAATGGGTAAGACCTCCAATTGGTTTCTAATTTATTTCGGTTTCCGATTCTTTGAGGATTGGCATTCACATGAAAGTTTGTTTATACACGAAAAAGAAACTCAAACTTTTATCACTACAACTTAGCACCATAGTTACCCTTCCTACGTAGATGGATGAGTGTCGTAGTTACGGTAGTCAGTGCATAACTATTTGTGGGCAGACAACCTCCCTCCCTCTATTGTATCTATCTATTATGCAAGTACCTCTGTCGCTGAAGTTGTTTGGTCAAGAGATTCAGGGCTGGAATGATTCTAGTCTAGACAATTCCATCATGGGAGCATCAAATTGTTAAGTGAGTAGAATAGCGTGCCTTCCACCATGCATCTGGTATGACGCTTTCACTGCTTCTATCACACTACGTGAATGATTTCCAAATGGATAGAACCTGATATCCCTAAAAGGTAGGCTAATTATGCAACCTTATTAATTAATCAACTCATTGAATGCAATACAAGTATTACAAATTTAGCAAATGTTTTTTGGGATCAACCAAAACAACTTTTTGAGTAAATCGCCAAACCTTTGTTTAATATGTGACAGGAACTTGTCAATTGGATGTAGTTTGGGTGGTTGGGAGGAATGAATGTTACCCTCCCCACCCAAGTTCTACTCTTGTAAGTGACATGTTGCTCTTCTTGGAACCCATTTGAATAGCAGGTAATGAAATTTTCCATGAAGTAACCCTCTAACACATGGTGAACCACATTTAAAAAAAAATATACAACAAAAACTAAGATTTAGAACCCTCTTTATAATGGCTATTATTTAGAGCCCATTCTTTTTATCTTGTTATGTCCTAATT
Source organism: Pseudotsuga menziesii (assembly GCA_001517045.1). Taxonomy (NCBI): domain Eukaryota; kingdom Viridiplantae; phylum Streptophyta; class Pinopsida; order Pinales; family Pinaceae; genus Pseudotsuga; species Pseudotsuga menziesii. The sequence goes on from LPNX011094084.1 coordinate 842,110, forward strand.
CTAAAATAAATATTTTACTCTTACCTCCATATGATTTTCCAACCATAGCACTAGTCATTTTCTCTTTTTCTTATCATTTAATTGAAAGTTTTCATATATCGTCAAAGCTCGTCATATCTCTTTTTCTTATCATTTAATGGAAAGTTTCATATATCGTAAACGCTCGTCATAACACTAGCAATTTTCTTTTTTCTTATCATTTAATTGAAAGTTTTCCTATAGTGTCAAGTCTCTTCAGAGGGGTAAGCTAAATTTTTGAAGATTTGCATTTTTCCAATGTTTTTTTCTTGCAAATCTTGAGTGATATGGAAGTCACCCCACCATAGACGATGATGAGGAGGGGTGACTTCCTTTCATTTAATAAATTTACTTGATATGGTCATTTGTAAAGGTTTATTAGTTTTTATTTGGATATAAAAATCCTTGCTATAAGAAGAAAAGAAAAATAAAGCCAGTTTTTATAGTTTATACAAATAATGGAACATCTATAGATTATTAATACATATTTATAGAAGTAATGCATATCAGATTTTTTTGTTTTAAATAAGAATATTTTTTCTTATCCTTACGCCCTCTTATTTTTCTTTGTTTTCTAAAAAAACATGGGCAATTTCTTCAAAACATATAAAGTCTAGCCTTCTTAGCATTTCACTGAATGATCATTGGGTGTCCATCTGCTGACAAACCAAATTATTGGCATCTTGTATAGTATCACTCATCATAGTGTTTGCTTCAAGTATCCCTTGTGCTATTGTTTCAAGTATTCATGTGAAGTTGTTGTAGCACATTGTTCATGCTAGATTGATTCTATTGTGTTAAGTCTTTTACATAATTATCAAGGCATCTTGTTAATTTGGTTAACCACTTTCAGTGGCATTAACCAAGCCCGCCTCCTTTCTCCCAATTCTTATATAGAACAAAATCAAGTCTTTATTGATTTTGAGATGAATGAGTATTATAACTACAATCTCAATGAGAAGTACAAATGAATCAGCGAAATATGCTTCTTGTGCTTATTGCTTTAAAAAACATAAAAAAATATAAATATTCTTCTTGTATATGAAGTTGTAGGGTGCTAGCTCAATGGTAGGCATCTACATTATAAAATGCAGAAGATTGGTGGTTCAATTCCACCGTGCCCTATCATAAATATTTACATTCTATCACTATTACATAAAGGGGGTATTATGACAATATTTTTGTAAATTGTCTTAACTTAAGATAAAAGAAAAAAATGTGTATTGTCTTTAAGCGAGTGTTTTAAACTATTTTCTTAAATTATTGGGTGTGTGCAAGAAGTTGAGGGACCCTTTAGATGCAATGGTGGAGTGAAGTCATTCACTCTTGATCCAAAAAAAAGAATTCAACCCAAGCAACACCGAACCTACCAAGCCTAGTCCCAAGGCTGGCAATAGTCATGCCAACTAGGATAGTAAACAAAATCGTGCCTCCTTTGCTAAAACGGAGGCGTGATTGTGAAAACCTGTTTTTTATTTTAAATCGGCCAAGGCTGTCTTTTTCTCATTTTTCGCGCGGCTATTGGAGGAACGAAGACGAAACCTCGAATGTGCATACGCGATTTTGGGTGTGCTTGAGCCCTCCATCTCCACCTTTGGATAAACCTCCCCTTGTGAGGTATTTTCTTCAATTTTTTTCATGTTTTTTTCATTTTCTTCATCAATTTATTTGCCTTAGATTGAAAAATTAAACCATATTAAGTTAAATTATGGCCAATTGAAACAAAAACCCAATGGAATTTCCCAATTGAAACAAAAACCCGATGTAATTGGCCAATGGAAACAAGAACCCCAATGTAATTGGCCAATTGAAACCAATTCCTCAATTTAATGATAAAAATGAAATAATTTTGATTATTTAACAAAATTCCCATGCCCAATGGAAACCAAAACCCCAATTAACTCAAAAAACAAATGAATATATTGGGTTTTTTTCTTTGTCATGTTTTTTTTTTGACATTTTGTATACTCTAATGTTGAGTCTTTAAGTTGTGTATTTTATATAGTTGGTTGTGATATGATCCAAACCATCCCATTGTATCTATGATAACAATTATTGATGTAGGAATTGACAAGTGGCCTCATCTAAAGGAATTACCCCGCCTTTTTCATAGAAATATAGTCACCCTCATTAACAATAGCTACAATAACCATTGAATATCACCCTCATCAAAATGATAATAATCTTCATTATTAATAAATGGCTTAGAAATTGATTACCAACTTCATTCAACAATAGCCCCTCTCATTAACAATAAATAGCTTATGAATAGACTAACACTCTAACAACGTGATCCATAACTAGAATAGAGACTAACTACTAGTCTCATCCATATTACAATTCCCGTCATTAACAATAATTAAAACATGAAATAAGGATCCTCACAAGGATCCTTGTGAATCCATACCAAAATCCACAAATAAACACCTTATAATTTCGATGAAACTTCTCAAAGTTGCTCTTCCAAGAACATCAATAAACACCATATAGTTTTGATGAAACTTCCCAATCCAAGTGTCAAAATAAGGTATAGTTCAGTTTCCCATGCTTTTAACAAATATTTCGTCTTGAACGAAGGGTGCTTTTTGGTTAAGGTCAAGACAACAAAGTTCAACAATAGACTCTATGAACGTGAAGATACATAAGTAGGTTGATGTATTTGATTAAACATGCCAATCACATACTAGATCATACATGATATTTAATCCAGTGGAACCCTTGCAACCATAGAATCCATAAAGTTATGCTAAATAGCCTTTGGAGTCCAAAAAACATCACACTACAACAAATAATTACATATCTAACAAAATCATTGCCTATACTGGTATTTTATTCATCAACAACACATTACGCCACCTATTCATTACTGTAAAATTCAAGATCAATCTTTAAATTTACATGATAGATTTAGTTTATATGTCAATAGTTATATAGTTTTCAGTTCTTAGATATGTCATTATATCATGTGTTTATATTTCTAATGATATTTTATTTGTATTTATGATTGCAGTGGCTACTATGGATCGTAACAATGCGGAGATACTGAGGTTCATTGGCCATTTGAGAGAGATTGGCTCAGTTTGGAGGGGTGGAGATGAGCTCCGCTGCTCCCTGTCAGATTCATTGTTATCTATTGTTGATACGATTGCAAGATCGAATGATGCGTTGTATAGCATCGCATCTTACAGGGAGAGAAAAAGGCAACAATATGCTGATGGCTTGATTTACAATGAGGTAAAAAAGCTGAAAATAACAAAACAAGCCATCTATTCATTGTTTAGACTGCCTGGGACGGATAACATCCCAGAGATCAGTTGGCCATATATTTCTATTGAGTGATGCACTTTTCCACCCATCAGAGACAACTAGATGGATAGGTGGTACATGGTTTTTGACATTCCCCCTCACAACAATAGGGAAGTACCGATGTACTTCCTCTGAAAATTGTATGCAGAGTTTGTGATGGGGAAACATGTCAACTATTTTGACATGTTGGGCTTCCAGGGAGTTGGTAGGGGAATGCCCCAATATCGACCCCATGCTAGGCATAGAGATGCCAATCCACAGATACCTGCACCCCGTGCCCAGCTACCGAGGGCAGACATCCCTCCTGCACATGACATGGTTTCCCAGACACATGATGCATTTTTTACTCTAGCTGAGATGGTCTCTCGACACATGGCCACTATTGACCAGAGAGCGCCCTCTTCCTCTGCTGGTGTACAACCACCAGCTTCTGGTGGTGGAGGGACATCTGTTGGTGGGGATAGACCGACATCCCATGTGCCTCAGAGCGAGCCACACGTCTGCAGATCGTGTGGGGGACCCTGTTATGGTCCTGGACCAAGACATGGTACCAGTACGATGACTGGTGGTCAGGTAAGGACTTTGTTTTAAAACTCTGTTATTGAACTCAATTTTTAATTGTTCCATACTATATCTAACATATTAAAAGATTCGTAATATATATGCAATATTTACTCTTGCATAAGTTTGATTCCTCTCACGGGGGTGGTACTGCACCCGGTGTGGTTATACCCGAGACCCAGAGAACCACAGTTGAGGTAATATTTAAACACTTGTCATTTTGTTATTACATGTATAATTTTGTTAATGCATGT